>JAJPUD010001281.1:288298-410764 GCA_023553655.1 Myrmecobius fasciatus
GGGGGGGCCTGGGGTGGGGCGAGCCTCCCACCCAACGGACTCCGCCTGGGCGCTGCCCCTGGCCCGCCCGCGGAGAGATACAAAGGCCGCCAGAAACGCCCGAGCTACCCCGGACCCTGTAGACCGGTTCCCCACTTTACGGCGCGAGGTGGAAGATAGATTGTGGATCGTAAGGCTTCAGAGATGATCTTAGGGACCTCTTAGGATGACCCTGGGACCCAGATCCCGAACTTTACCGGGAGGGAAACTGAGGCCCAGAGAGGTGCCAAGGACTTAGCAAGATCACAAAGGTCATGGGATCTTAGATTTTGAGTGGGAAGGGATTTTGAGGTCCTACCTTATGATCACCAATTTTACGAATGAGGGGACTGAGGTCTTAAAGGAAGGGACTAGCCCAAGGTCACACGGGGAACAAGTCGAGCCACGTTTTGAATCTCGGACCTTAGACTCCCAAATCCAGCTCCTCACATCATTGCTTCTGGGAGTTTGTAGTCTTCGGGGTCCAGCGCACATAATACACTCTCTTTCCCCCTTTAAAATTTTGTCTCGGGTCAGGAAGTGCAGCTTCTTCTTTTTTGGATGGGAGAGGAGATTGAGAAACCTACAATTGAGAAACACAATTTTGTCTTTGTGAGAAAAGGAGCAGAAACGGTCTGTAAGTATAGATTTAGTGACGATGTGGTGGAGGAGCGTAGTGCTGTATCCTGTTTGTTAGCGATGCTTACTCAGAGGTACATAAGGTTGGTCTCTCCAGTTCTCTCAGCCGTGGGAGCTTGCTACAGGGAAAGTGGTAGAAGCCGAGGTACCTGTATACAAGGTTGCTTGGTTTGTTTAGGTCCTTGTTTGTTGAGTGCGTTGCATGGAGTAAACATTGGCAAAGCTTTCTTAAATTGAACTGTACTCTGACTCAACTAACTGTTCTCGGCAAGAATCCCACTTTTTTTAGAATTAGATTTTCAACAGAGGTACCTTCTCATTTATCATTTGTTAATATTAGTTTGCATTCTCTAAAGGTATATTTGGTGACCATGGCTTTTAGAGGTGAGAAAAAGGCATGTAGAAACTGACCTAGGTTGAAATGACCCGCAGATAATCACAAAGTAGTGTTTTCCTATGTCCAGTATGTTAACTTGCATACTTCCAGAATGGATAGAAGGGCTTTGTGTTTATTTTTAACACTATTTTGCAGGGTAGTGTGGAATTGTAAAAGTAGAATGAAAGTAGGAGGTAGGAGATGTTTGCTGTGGTTGGTTACTTCGTAGCTAAGGGCTCCTGACCAGTTGCCCAGACCTTAAGGTCTTGGGTTTCTCATCTTTCAAATGAATGAGTTGACCCAGATGAAGCTGCTTTTCGGTTCTATGATTTTCTGAATTGTGAGAATAAATAAGCAAAGCTTCTTTTTCATTATTTCTGGTTCTGGACAAAGTAGGTCCCTAGCCATTTTCCTGTAGATGTCCCATCACCTGTCTCCAGGCCTTTGCACCTTTGTCTCCATTTCCAAGCATCTTTCAAGATGCCCCTCAAAGGCCACCTCCACAGGCCTGCCTATCCTGATTTCCTTGGATTGCCAGTGTTTCCTTTTCCATTTCTTTATATTTACTTTGTATATGTATATATATCCCTATATTTTGTATTTATATTTGCTTCTATGTATACTTACTTGTGTACATATTGTATGCATAGAATATAAAATTCTGAAGGGCAGGGACTGTTTCATTTTTGTCTCTAAGCACGTGGGACTTGGTACACAAGTAAATGCTTATTGAATGAATAAAACTGAATGTAAGTATTAGCACCCTGTTTTTTAGATAACATTAAAAAGTCAGTGGAACTTACTGAAGAAACAGTTATATTTTAATCTCCTATTCAGTATATGTAAAATTAAATCCATTGGAAGGCTTTTTTTCTTATTCTTTTCTTATCCTGTGATATTGTAGCCCCCTTAATTGCTGTCTCACTTATTTAAGCAAATCAATTTAAAGATTTGGATTTCATTAAAGAATAAATTTTTTTTTTTCCAAAACAGGTTTTCTATTTTGCTGTGGTTTTAGGATATGAATGGATTAATTTATGGATAGGTAGATTCAGATGATAGTGAAACCTTGATTCTTTGACCTTATTTTTAAAAATTACCATGAAAAGGAAGTATATTACATTTGAAGAGAATGTATGTTCCATTGAAAATTAGTGGGATGAAAGGTTGTTTCAGTGTTCAGAAAGTTTAGGACAAATGGATTTTATGAGAGGGAGAGAGGTGAATGTTTCTTCTGTCTGTCATCAGTAAGGTGCTTTTAAATGGATTTCATGTTGCTGCTCTCAGTAGAATGGTCAAACACCTTGGCCAGGTAAGAAGTTGGTATAGATAACAGTTTCAGTTTATATATATTGTTTATTTTCAATGAATAGAGCTCAGTACTTCCCATCTCAAATGATTTTGATCAGACTGTGGTTGAGGCATTCGAATAGGACTTTAGTGGGAAAGTAAAGGATATACAATTATTGTTTAGGCCTCATTTGTGTTTGATGTGAATAGCAGTGGGTAGAATGATACCATAGTATCGTGGATTTAGAGTTTGAAGGTTGCTTGGGCCATTGCTGATGAGGACTTGCTCAAGGTCAGATTTGGCCACCTTTCTTTTTAAAGCATGTGTAAAATTATTTAACACTACGTCATTGTAGCTTTTTTTCAGATTTATATTCAGATCCTTTCCAATTTAGTAGGATTTGCAAAAGTTTGAGACTTTGAAAACCCCTCTAGAGTAGTTCTGGATCTGTGCCCTTGGAACCTGACTTTAAATAAATATATATAGATAATTGTATTTTATTTAATAGACTTGGTCTTCTTTGTAATCCTATGTACATTTTATTCTGTGCAGTGGTCTTGAGTTGGTTGTTGTTTAGTTGGTTTTCAGTTATGTCCAACTCTGTGAGTCCATTTGGGATTTTCTTGACAAAGATGCTGGAGTGGTTAGCCATTTCCTTTTCCAGTTCATTTTATGGATGAGAAAACTGAGGCGAATAAGGTCTTTATAACTAACATAAACAAGACCATGAACTTTATTCTCATTTCCATAGAGATGTCCAGAGATACACATTTGTAATGTGTAATATCTATAGGTTAATTTCTAAAATTGGTTTTGGTAGTATAAAAATGCATTTTTATAAAGGGATATGAAGCAGGGAGTCTAAAACATTTTTTCTTTTATTGCCTTCTTTTAAAATTAAAAATGATGAATTTAAAAGATACATAGAAAAAGATTTCCATATACAGAGCAGAACACAAAAAGAGGGTTCTGTAAGAAACCATAATCTGCATTTCACTCTGTGTACTTTAAAACAAATAAGTGTGTATGTGTGTGTGTGTGAGAGTGTGTATGTAATAAGTTTCACATATTACTTTTCAAACTGTCTTACTTCTGAATATCCTTCTATTTTTGTGTTGTAAAAAAAAAAAAATTAGTGGCCATTTGGATGGGGCATCACTATTGCTGGCCAACCCTCTCTCAAACCCCCTTGACCTCTATTAAAAACTAAAAGAAAGAAAAAGAAAACCTTAACTAATAAGTATGATCAAGCAAAGTAGATTTACCCAGTGGCCATGACAGAAATTTGTTTCTGCCCCTTCTGTCCATCATTTCTTATTCTAGAGGTGAGTAATGAACATGGTTTATCCCAAAATGGATTATAATTTTGATAAGAATTTTTAAGGCTGTTTTTCTTTACATTGTTGCTATTCTCCTGGTTCACTTCATTCTTAATGTTCTTAATGTCAAGGATTTCCTGAAATGGTTTCTTTCTACATTTCCTATGGCACAATGGTACCCATGACATTCATATGCTGCAATTTGTTTAGCCATTAGTCAGTTGTGTATCATGCAGTTTGGAACGTCTTGTTTAGATTCTGGTTCTTTTTTGCCCCCATCTCTCTTTTAATCCCATCTTCAGGATAAGGAAGTTTGTTTTATTTGTGACTTGCCACCCATAATAATACTACCAATGGTATTATTCTCCATAACTCCTTAGCCACGTTACCCACCCCATCTCAGCTTGTTTCCCTTTTGAGTTTGGTGTATTTCTATAACAATGTGTGTTCAGTCTTCCTTTGTGCATTTCAGATAAAAATGAAGTTCATCTGATGCCTCCTCCCTAAAACATTTCAAGTGGATTTGTTTCTTGTATATTGATATTGCAAGTAAATACTAAAGTGAAGCATTTCTCTTTTTTCTTTTCCATTTATCCAATTAAAAAAAGATTCCATTTTTATGCCATTAAAAGGAGTGAAGAGTCTTGTGTTTGAAGACACTGATTTGAGAACAGGGGAAAATTCCTCAGTATAATGGGGGTTATCTTCCCCCATAATATTAAGCAGATTATCACTTGATATTTTCCATATTAGAAGTTAATACTGATAAATTTTTAAAAATTATTCATTGAAAATAAGTTCATTACATAACTTATTTTCAAGAAGAATAACTTCCAAAACAAATGTTTTAGTGAGAAGAATGGCATAGTTTTTCATAGTTTTACAGATCTCTTGAAATTCTCTTGACTTAATAGACGTCACCTGGATTCTCTATATGCTTCTGCATTCGGTCAGTTGCAGTGTGTTGTTTTGGTTGAAGCATATGAAGAAAATCTCAGCCTCATGTGTAGTTGGAAAAGAGACATTTTAATAAGTTATTGTGAAAATAGTTTTGACCTTCCTATGGTGCCTTGAAAGGGTCTCAGGACCCCCATACTTGGGGATCTGCTGCCTTAGAGCAATCAATGGTTATTAAAGATGTGCTGGAAGCAGCAGTTTAATGTTGAGTGTGAATTTTGGAAATCACCAGAAAGCAATTTAAGCAGAAAATTCATAAGAATCTTAGTGAAATAGAACAATATCTACATATTGTTTATAATAGTTTGTATTTTCAGCCCATTGTTATTAGATACAGTATTCATTTGTATGCAAAGTATCTTGTGTTCATGATAGAACTCTACAAAACAAAAATCAAATGTGCACTAGCAATATTTATTGCCTTGTACAGCTGGTGATGGGGAATGCCCTTTCAAAGTATCCCTGGTACTAATGATTGGTAAATCCTGTACTGTATGAATTATGGCTAAGAAAACTTTTTGTGGACTCAGTTTGTTCTAGCATGTTCTTCCAGCTTTTCTCTCCCCTACACAGATATTTTCAGGAGGGCCATTTGTGCCACTTTGGTTACTTTTTTTTCTTTTGTAAGATTATCATTACAGATAAACATTCACTGTATTAACTAATATCAAGTCAGATCATATCATTGAGTTAATGTTTCTTGGAAAAGTTGACCTTTAGATATGTCTTTTATTTTTAGAATTGCCTAGAGTGCCATGCCAAGTTTGTGGTTCTTGGCTGTTGTGAATACTTTGAAGCCTATGGTTGGTTCCACAGAAAATAGTTCTCATCTTTTCTGACATATCCTTTGTGTATTTCTCCTCTCATCCACCAGACTCAAAGATAATCCCCTTCAGGCTCATATTTTTCCCGATAAGAGTATAATAACGAACCAGATATCCCTTATATGTATTTTAGGTGCCAGTTAGGGCTGGGTATGACCTCAGTCAAACTGAGATCTGTTGAAGACCTTAACTTAAAAAGCCCAAGATCTTCCACTGCATCCAGGGCCATCTTCAGTTGCCTTGATCAATGTCTGGAACCAGATGACTGTGGAGGAATGAGTGAGCTTTTGCACAGCCCTCCCTCATTTAAATCCAATTCCTTTACTTGTCATGGCATCATCTCCCTGATGTCATGGGCCTTTTTAGGTAGTAACTAGCAGCAGTATTGAGCATGATATCATTTGAACTTGACTTGATTATCTCCTTTTTCTGATCACATTTTGAATGAGACTTAAGTGTGAGGCATTTAGTTGTATGTAGAACAGTGGTGGGAGCTAATCTACTAAATACCTCCCTGCTTTGACTATGTTCAGCTCTAAGATATAGAAAGACAAAAGAGATGGAGCTACTGTCTTTAAAAAGCATACAACCTAATGGGGCTACAATTTCTATCCAACTGTAATTTCAAATGAGAAATGTGGGCTCAACAAAGTACTTGGAGAATTTGAGAAAGAAAGAATTCCTTTTGGCTGGGGTCATGAGGGAAAGTATTATTTAGAGAGGAGGAAACACTGAAGTGAGCTCTTCATTCAGGAGGATTTTTATAATTGGAAAATGGAGGGTTATTCCACGTGTATGTGGAATAATGGGAACAAAGGCAAAGCTGGAGATGCTGCTGCTTAAGGTTTTCATACCAGCTCTGAGAGGCAGGGAGTAAGAATATTTTCCCATTTTCCAGATGAGGAAACTAAATCAAAGAGGTGGTGTGCTTTGCTGGGGGGACACAGAACAAGTGCCAAGATTGGAATTCTAGACCCAGGTTTAATGTTCTCTCCAGGGAACCACAATGCCTTTTTGTAAGCTCATAGAAAGAATCTGGACCAGGAAGAGATTTTGAAAATAATCCAGTGCAGGTTTTCTCTTTGTACAGATAGGAAAACAAGTCCCATTGATTTGGCCAAGGTCACACCAGTGCTAAAAGTAGTAGGACAGGATTCTAACCCAAGGCTGCTGGCTATGAATCCAATTATTTTTGTGTTTTGAGAAATGGTGAATAAGTCCATATGGCTGGATTACTTCAGCTGAGGGCAGCTTAGGTGGCCCAGTGGACAGTCTCAAACCTCAAGTTAGGAAGCCTTTTTTCTAAATTCAAATCTAACCTCCAACACTTACGAGCTATGAGACTCTGGGCAAATCACTTAGCCTGTTTGCCTCAGTTTCCTCATCTGTAAAATGAGCTGGAGAAAGAAATGGCAGACCATGTCAGTATCTTTTCCAAGAAAATGCCAGATGGGGTCATGAAGCATGGAACATGCCTGAAACAACTCAGGAACTTCAACTAATCAATGTAATTAACCTATTCTATGTTCTAGTTTAGAGTACAATAGATAAGCCTATTATCAGAGGGCCTACATCCATAAATTCACAGAAGTTTCAGCAAAAGACAGATAAGAGGAATATATATGTTTTTAGGGATGGGGGTTCTGTTTCCTTGATAATTTCTTGCTCCTGTTTATTTGAGTATCTTTTTTTACAAGGAGTTATAGATAGGTCTTGCATTATATTTATACGTGTTCCTGAAAATTTGTATGTTGAGATGATTTAAAAACTATATTTCCTATGTAATATTCAGAGCAAATGTTAGTAAATAAATTATCAAAACAAAGGTAAACTATATCAACTAAAATCCTCAGATTTAAGCTATTTCTGTTTTTATTAAATTGATAGAAAAATATTTTTAAAAATATTAAAATATAAAGCCCCAACACATTAGGAACATGATATCGAAAAGATTTGGGTTTTCAGAACATCAGTTTGTTTTGTTGTATAGTACCTTTATTTCTGAACATGTTTTCCTACCCAGTGGTCCATTCTTAATTTAGGAAAAGAATAAAAAAAAAGAGAGAGAGAGAAGACATATGGTTTAGCAAAATTAATCAACATACAGACCAAGTCTGACAATTTCTACAATGTTCTATACCCATAGTCTTTTCCTCTGCAAAGAAAGTAGTTAGATTTGCTCATTCAGTTTCTTTTCTTTTCTTTTCTTTCTTTCTTTCTTTTAAAATACTTTCTATCAAGGTAGCAAGGGGACATCATAGAGAGAGTTTGATTTGGACAGCTCCAATCCAGCCTTGGAAATGTGGCCCTGAATAAGAACAGATATTAAGCGCTTTCTATGTGCTAGGCACTGAACAGGTCATACAAAGAAAGGCAAAGAGCAGTTGCTTAAAAAAACCCACAGTATATTGGAGGAAACAACATATAAACAACTATTTACAAACAAGGTATATACAAGATAAGTTGGAAATAATAGGGGGGAGGCACTGAAATTGGGGAAGGTTTTTGGCAGAAGAGAAACCAGGAAAAGGAACCAGAAAGCTTTAAGAGGTGGCCTAAAAGATGCAGGATAAATATTCCAGGCTTGGGGCATGGCCAGGGAAAATGCCTGGAGGTGATAGATGGATGGGATGTTATGGGATGGAACCTCAAGAAAGATTATTGGGATGGCCTAAAGAAATGAAAGGAACCAATGAGCCTTGGAGAACACCTACTTGAAGGTCCAATGGGGGTCTTTGATAGGCGAATGCCATGTCATGGAAAACAGGAGCAGAGAGGATCAAGGGTAGTCAAGCCAGAGGATAGATCCAGGGAAAGAGCTGCTTTAAGAACCAGAAAGAGGAACAGTCAAGTAAATATCATCCTATTTTCCTCATTTATAAAATAAAAGGGTAGACTAGAAATAGAAGAGAGACAGTGACTTTTGAAAGAAGCAGCTGAGGGGGGAAGTGTATCTTCTTTCATTTGATCTGCAGAACAGTGTAATGTGAGGTTAGAAAGGTGGGCTTAATTGTTCAGAAAGGGTGATAGGACTAATTGACATCACTGCTGAATAGAGGTAGAGCTGACACTTGAACACAGGCCACTGAGATAGATTTCCTCTTAAATTTTTCAGGTTCACTTGATCCAGATTGAGGAAATAGATATTTTTTGTTTAAACTGAGAAGGTGATATGATCAAACATTGAAAACTAGAGTCCCATATCAGCCTTTTTTTAAAAAAAAAAAGGGGGAAAATTAGTTTATTGCAAAAGAAAAACTTATTTGTAGCAGTTTATCTTGATAGCTTCAATTTAGCAAAATTTTTTGGATTTTACAGCGAAGAATTCACTTAGAATAAAACTGCTTGACCTCAATTTCTGGAGTCTAAACTACAATGAGGTCAGGAGAGGTGATGTAGTTTTGGGTCCTAACTTGACCTACAAGGACTTTGGGAGATTAGATTGTTTGGGAGTTCTTAGCCTGGTATCTATGAACTTTAAAAAAAAATGTCCTTATAATTCTATATATCTTATGCATTTAAAAGCATTCTTTTCCTGACTGCCCTAAGAGGCCAATGACATAATAAACATTCTGAACCCCTATAGAATATGGTTCATTCTTAGTCTGCTTTACTTAAGAGGCTTATTCCCCCTCTTAATGCCATCCATAACTTCCTTGCTGGACTGTTCTCTCCTCCTGTACACTTATAGGAAAACTTGACAATGCCATGCAAGCATCAAAATGTTATTTTAATTAATCTCTTTGTACAGTGCTATTGTTACAGTGTGCCAGTAAATGATATTGTTTTTTTTTGTTTGTTTGTTTAAATGCTGTCATTTCCTACTGATTTGTCATGTTCCATGTAACAAATAAAATTAAGCAAACCAAACAAACAGGCCATCTCTGCCCGTTTTTGTACCATAAGCCTTTACCCTCACTCTTGAGAAGTCATGGTTGGTCACTACATTGATTCGATTTTAAAGTCTTTCAGTGTTTTCTTTTACTTTATTATGGTTATCTTGTAAATTGTTCTTTTCTGCTTATTTCACTCTGTTACCAGTTCATATAAGTCTCCCCCATTTCTCTGTATTCTTAATGTTTTTCATTTCTTATTGTACATTATATGGCAGTACATCCAGAGATTACATTTTCTGGGGCCATTTACTACTTGAGAAGTGCTTATTTTCTTTCCAGTTCTCCTACTACCAAGAAAATGCTGCTACAAATATATTTGTATATACAGTATAAGACTTTCTATCTTTGTCTTTTGTCCTTCTTGGCAGTGTGTTCCTAATAAATATATTGCTGTATCAAAGGGTATGTAGATTTTTAGTGACTTTTTGGATGTCGTTCAAAATTGTTTCCCAGAAAGGTTGGAACAATTACTAGAAAAACTTTCCTGTGCTTACATTTCCAAAGGCCTCCCCCATTCACTGTTTGTATTTTGTCATCTTTGTCAAACTGATCAATGGCATGTAATAAAATCTCAGAGTTGTTTGAATTAACACTTCCCTTATTAGTGATTTGTAATTTTTAAAAAATGTAATAGTTTAGACTTTTTGCATCTTTTGACTATTGAGAAATGAAACTTGTTTTTAAATATTTAAATCAGATCTTTATGTACCTTGGAGAGCAGGTTTTACTGCAAATATTTTCCTAATTAGCCATTTCTCTTTTCAATTATGGTTATGTTGATTTGTTTATTTTCTTCTTTCCTTCCTTTCTTTTCTTTCTTTCCTGAGGCAATTGGGGTTAAGTGACTTGCCCAGGGTCACGGGAGCTAGGAAGTGTTAATCGTCTGAGGTCATATTTGAACTCAGGTTCTTCAGACTTTAGGGTTGGTGCTCTATCCACTGCGCCACCTAGCTGCCCCATTGATTTTGTTCTTAACAAAACCTTTTCAATTTCATGTAATTAAAATTTTCTATTTTATCTTTTGATCATTTAACCCTAGTTTAATTAAGAATTCTCTTCCTTTGTCATAGTTATATAAGATATGGACTTGCATTCTCATTTAGTTTTTAAATGATTGTGATCCTTTATAATTAGATCATGTATCCATTTGGAACTTTAGATCATTTGTGGCATTTATTGTAAAGTTCTGTTAGATTTTTCACCAGTCTTTGTCTAATAGAGAGGCCATACCCCAGTAATTGATAGTCTTGAGCTTACTAATCACTTAATAATCACTGTGTTTGGTTGCTTTCTGAGGTCTTACCTACCTACTTAGTCTATTTATTAACTCTTTTTTGACCTGTACTAAATAGTTTTTATGATTACTACTTTATAGTTTACTTTGAAATCTGGTAATGCCTAGACCCTTTTCGCTCTTTAAAAAAAAATTTCTCTTGAGATTTTTTTTTTTATCCTTTGTCTATTTGAATTAAGTTATTTGCCTAATCCTATAAAGTGATCTCTTGGTGTAATGTTAAATCTGTAAATTTAGGCAGTAGTGTAGTAGATTTTATGAACATGGCACAATTATGAACAATTAATCTCTTTCCTATTATTTAAAGACTTCTTTTATTTCTGTAGGTTTTTTTTTAATATTTTGTGATTTTAGTTTTGAAAAAATAATAAAGTTCTCCTCAACATATTCCATCTTTAATCATCTGTATTACCCCCATCAATCATCTAATAGCAACTGTAGATTGTTTTTTATGTCAGATTCTGAATATATCTGAAGAGATTTACTCCCAGATATTTTTGAATTTTTCTGTTTCCTCATTCTGAGTTTTTTTTGTGTTTGTTTGTTTGTCTTATCTATTGAAAGGTGATTTTATTCTGCTCTCCTACTGAAGTAACTAATTGTTTTTATTTTTTCATTGAACCTCTCATTCTCTAAATGATCATACAGTATCTACAAAGAAATATAGTCAGTCTCTTAACTTTTATAGGGATAACATTACTAGAAAACAGCCTGAAAAAAAATCCATAAATATTGATACCTTGAACGTATATGAAATAGGAGGTTTGGTTCCTATGACTACCACAAACTGTAATCTTTTACTGGACATTGTCGAAAAAATATTTTTCTACATAGTTTTTTGTAACACAGCATCAATTCTGATAATACATACTTTTCCCTAACATAGTAACTCTGAAATAACCCACAAAATGCAGTACACAAAACAAAATTAGTACATGTAAATAATTTTTGCCAGTAATTCCCTAAAATCTGACCTTTGATGCTAACATATCAATAAAAAAGACGTTAATTTCAGAGAATATTCACAATAACACATGAAACCTACTGTGCTATAAATACTGTACAGTAAATAAAATTCTTAAAACTAAAACATTTTTTAATCTGAAACTTACCTTCTACTTTGTAAGATAGTAGTATGAGGTTGTTGTTCTGGATACTGCTGTCTGCCTTGACTACCCTCTGAAAACCAAGGGAAAGGTCATGGAGACCTTTATTGTTGCTGATGGAACATCCCAGACCAGCCTCACCATCACATATGCTCTTCTTTCGTGGATGGGAAAGGATGCATCAGCTTGAAATAATCTCCCAGAAAGGTCGTTTTGTGGATATTTTGAGATTCTTAAGGGTTTGTAGAGTATGGGAGCATAGCAGAGGCAAAATGACATTTAACTTTGAGGCTGCTGCTGCCTCGATGTCTTTGATCCGCTGCTCATTAGACCTACAGCTACTGCAGGCATTTCAGCCTTTATTTTCTTAGTCGACCACGTCACTGACTTGGCACACTTGGGCCTAGAGCCCACAGTACTTGTACTATTCTTTGGGGGCAAAACCGCAGCACAGAATTTGAGTTTTAAAGGTAAACAATGAAAATATCCAATGAATAACTAGGGAGCTCTTTACAGTGGTAGGGTGAAGTGCCCAAAAGGATACCAGCCACTCCAAAAATTTGTGGGTATTAATTTTTTTTCTCTACTGTACACAGCCACAAATGTGCCAGGTTACCAGTGTGGAAGTGTGTAAAATCATGTGAATCCTTGAAGCTGCTGAAGTTAAATGTCCAAATGTTCAGGATTGACTGCAGTTTTTCCTTTTGGTGGTCCTTATTTCCTTAATTTATCTCTCTCCCCGTTTCTCCCCCCCCCCCCCAACTAGAGTGAACGTTTCTAAAACTTTATTAAAGGATGGCAATGTATCCTAGCTTTAACTCATTTTTGCTGGAAATGCTTCTAACTTTGGTTTGTATAATTGTTTGAATTTAATTGTTGATTTTGTTAAGTTCATGACAAGAGAGTTGATGGTTTTTTTTGTTTGTTTTTAAAGACTTCTAGTGTTTTTCTATCTAGGTGATGCTGGCTTTTGGTTTATATAGATAATATTTGTCATTAGTTAAAATACTCTTAGTGTTTTTAATTGAGAGCTATAGTTTGTAAAGATATTTTCTGCTTCTATTGCTGTTTATGTGGTTTTTTATTTTATTTATATGGCCAATTATATTATAATTTTCTTAATGCCACATCATCTCTCCATTCCTGACTGATATAAATATCCAATCAACCCATATAGAAGAATCTTTTTTTGTGTGACTTCAAGGAGCCATTCAAGTGGGGGAGAAAAGCACTGTCTTGAGTCAGAAACTCATTTCAAAAGTCACTTTTGACACTGAACTAATAAGTTCTTTTAAAAGAATAGTTAATTCTTGTATTCAGCAGATTGTTTTATATTTTGCTTTTCATTTTGTCTACATCCCATACTTTACTGGAGTTATCTAGTAAAAACAATGTTATGAAATGAGTGTTAGCAGTGGAAGAGTTAAAATTAGCCCTCTAAAGCTCTGTTTAAAAAATTCAGATAATCGTTTGTGTAGATAAGATTTTTCTTGCACAACAATGATAAGTTTGGAAATATGTATACATATATTCGATTTGCCAATATTTTAACATAATTAACATGTAGTGGATATCCTGCCATCTAGGGAAGGGGTGGGGAAGTTGGGGGGAAAAAATTTGTAACGGAAAGCTATGTAAGGGTTATTGTTGAAGAATTACCTACACATATGTTATGCAAATAAAATAAAATTTAAAAAAAATGTAATAGGGATATAATTAATGAAATAAATAAAAACAATAGAATACAAAAAAAAAAATTCAGATAATCCTCCATTTCCCTCCCCAAATGCAGAACTGATAATAAATGGGGACAACTTGATGAAAGGTAGTATTGTCGCTTATCTTATTGATGATATTAGCTGAGCATGGGGGATAATTGTCCTTTGTAATTCAAAATTTTGTGTTTTCCATCTTGATGAGAATAATTTCAGGCTTTTAGGTGACATCTGCATGGATGTTGATTAGAGTTCACTTTTGCATCTCTAATTCAGTTGAATGATCACTCATAGAGGGTAAAAGTCACAATGTGTACTCTTTTTTTCTACAGTATTTATGGCTTTGAGTAATGATTAGAAGAACCTTTATTGGAATCAGAAATTTCCAAATTGTTACTAAATTTGTAATGTTAATTCATTTTTGATTCTATTCTCTGGGTTATAGAGTCAGAATAAAAGATTTCTATATTTATTTTTTAAGGGAATAAGAATGTCAGTTATTTTTATGTAAAATGATAAAATTGATAATTTCTTTTTAAGAAATGTATCATTGGATTTTGAATTTTGTGCTTTTATTGCAACTTTTTTTTTAATCATTTGCTAAAATTACCTTTTTTCACTAAGTATTAGACATTTTCTTTATATTCCTTAAGGGAGATGCTTATATAAGGTTGTGGATTGTTCTGACAGAGCAGAAAAATAGGAAACATTTTCATTGTTATATTGAGCAGATTGAGAGGTTAGACCTGTGAATATGTCTTTGATTTAAACGACTTCTATCAGAGGGGGAGCAATGTCTCCCTTACTGCCATTCCTGAGGTTTGCTAGGCACACTAGAAAGACGCAGCAGGAATTTGTAGTAATACTTTGTAATAAAGAGAAACCGATTCTAATAATGACTTACCAATACAATCTTTAAAGGTTTCCCAAGCTCTTTCATGAGCAGTTATTCTGGGAGGTAGGTAATGTAAGAATCCTTCCCTGTTTATTGCTGAAGAAACTGAGACTTGAGGTTGGTGCACTTGCCCATGCTAACGTGGTGGAAGTGAGATTTGAACTGGGTGTCTCACTGCCAGTTCTGAAATCCCACCAACCTCATACAGTCTGCTGCTTTTCCAAACTACTTTAGCTCCATTAGAGAGAAAACTTCTTTGGGGCAGGAATCTTCCTCACCCAAGATTATTTTCAAAGCATCATGAAAGTTTCACTGTGGAATCAAAGTTCTCTGTTTGCTGAAGTAGGATTGTAACCTTTGTGTTCTCTCTAGGGTCTTCTCCAATTAGGGAAAGTAATTGGTCTTTGTGATGCAAAGTGCAAAGGCTTGAATTCTTTGGGCTCTGCTAACTCCTCTCACTTAATAATAGCTTTTATAAGACTAGTGACTTTCATGGATACTCTCTCTGTCTTGGTCTTATCACTGATTGTACTGTTGCAGCATAATTTTTCCCTCCTTTTCAAAAGGTACATGTTGTCTATTGAATCACTCATACAGTGATCTGCTTGGGTTTGTTTAGAGGATGCTTTTGAACTTGTGGAGAAAGGCTGGATTTCTTACTCTGTTTTGAGCCTTTGATGTACTTTCTTATACCAACTGTTTGTAAAAGGCATTATTCTTTTCCTAAGTGAATCCTTTCAAGATAACATGGCGGTTAATAAATGTTTGCTGAATGAATAAAGAGAGCTCTGGTCACCTTGAAAAAGTGCATCGAGATATATTTTTGGCTTTCTTTAACCAACAGTAGGCTAAAAGCCAGGCATTCCTGGTGAGAGCGAGCAGGAGAGGTGCCATTATTATGTAACAGATAAGTTTTCTTATAATATATAATCTAGAAATATGAAGATTTTAATATCCTTATGTGGGAGATTTAAGGAGGAATTAAAATGGTTAATTCATATTGTTGTGTTAGGTCATTTGAACACAATTGCAAAAGGCTGATTTTTGTATTTGAGAAGATAAAATGTGAAGCAAGTCTTTATCATTTATACCAATAACATGTGTTTCTCATTTTAGTACATTGTTAATAGATATTTTTTCCTCCTGTGAAACCTTGACCAGCTTTATGTATGTCAACCATTTAAATTTAAATTGTTTTGTTAATGCCTTTTGTTTTGATAGTACCTTCATTTCTGACTCTGTCTCCCACCACATTTACTCCGGCAGCCATCCTTTGTAACAAAGAATAAAAAAGATGAAAGTAGTTCAGCAAAGCTAAGCAGCTACTGGCTAAGCCTTTTGTGCAGCCTAATTGTCACACATTCATCCTCTTCCAAGAAAGGAGAAAGGTGCTTTTCTTCTTGTCTTCCAGGACAGGCTTAATCATTGTAATTGCATAGTATCAGTTGGTTTGGGATTTTCATCTTCCATTTTTGTTATAGTAGATATTGTTTTCTTGGTTTTGTTATCTTCACTCTGCACCATCTCATATATTCCCAGGCTGTTCTGAATTCTTCATATTCTTTTTTTATTGTCACTCATAATATTCCATGACATTCAGGTAGCATGATTTACTTAGCATTTCTATAATTGATGAGTGCTTCCTTTGTTTCCAGTTCTTTGCTGTCACAAAAAAATTTTAATCTTTTAATCTTTTGGTAATTATCAAAATTTTATGTCCCTCCCTCCTCAGGGCGTGTGCCTGGCAGTCAAATCTTGGTTAAAGGTTACGGACATTTTTAGCATTTTAAAAATTTCTTAGAATTGTTGGGCCAACTTTTAGCTCTCGTAACAGCATATTGTGTGTCATGTATTTTCAAATAGAATGTTTCATGGAATCTTCATGAAAACATTGGGAATAAGTTGGTTGGCATGCGTCCCCTCTGGTGCTGGGAGGGGCTTTGGCCAGGCTTTGTAGCCTTCTAATCCAGTCTCTTCAAATTGGAAATGAAAAACTGAGATCCAGCTGTCAGTGCGCATTTGGAATCAGAGGTATTCGCCTCAAAATCTGACTCTGCTTCTTACTATGGGGTATTTCTCATTCTGTATGAGATAATAATTGCACCTTCCTTACTGTTGTTGTGAAGGTCAAAAACACTTAATACATTTCCTGTCACATAGTAGGCACTTGATAAATGCTAAAATCTCACTTTCTACAGGAAGTCTTTTCTAATTTTCTGGTAATTCTTGCCTCTTTATTGTGGCCATATTGTTCAAATGCTAAATGTACACTTGCCAAAAAGATTATTTTATGGAGAACTCACAGAGGGCAAGCATTCACATGGTGTTTGGTCAGAAGAAGTTATACAAGCACACACTCAAGGTCTGTCTTAAGAACTTTTAAAATTGATTGTCTGACATGGGAGATCTTGTCCTAGGACTGTCCAGCATGGTGTGCTCTCATCAGAGAAGGTGCTGGATTCTGGGTAAAGCAGAATTGAAGTAGCTCAGAGAACACATGAGATAGACAAGGTTTAGAAGCCATCTCAATGTTGTTAGGGACTATTTGTGTCCAACCTGTGGCAGAGCATTCTGAGCTCATGTTGGTCTGATCAGTCACTCAGATGCACTAACTTGACTCTAACGTGGTTGTTTTGGTCCTCTTCATGAAAAAGGACAATGACAGCTTGTCTATATGGATTTGTTTGCATGCCAGACAAATTAGATTGCAAGGTCCTTGAGGGCAGGGACTGGCTTTTGCCTCTTTGTGTTCCCTAGGCTTAGTTGTGTGGCACACAGGCACTCAATAAATGCTTCTTTCTTGACTAGCTGACCTGGTCAAGTAAGTTGCTTTCCTTCTCTGAGCCTGATGACATTTGAGGTTCCTCACTATAGAGCTCTGCTCCTACAGGGTTCAAGTGTGTTGCTTGAGGTCTTGTGCATGGCTCGTAGTGAGAAGAGTTCAGTTCTGAGTCCCATCTACCATACAGCCTCCCTCGTTGCTCCTGTCCCAGCAAGGCTTCTTGGTCTTTCACTGTTTGAGCAAAGGAAGAGAATCTAAAGTGAAAGAACCTCCCTTTTTGTCACATCTACCTCGTGCCATAAGAGCTGGTGGAAGCCGCCAGTACTGGGAGTCAGAAAGCTTGGGTATTAGAACAGGTCTGTTAGTAACTACAGTAACTGCAGTTACTACCTTAAGCCAGCTGGTCATCTCTGGGCCGAATTTTCCTTGGTAAATAGGAGGAGACTGGACGGGGACTGAGAGGCCTCTTGTACTTTGAAGAGAATTTGAAAGCCTGATTTTCTTTTTTTCCCCAAAGTCTTGAGGGAGAGGGAGAGGGACAGGTAGGAAGCAAATAACTTGTCAGCGAAGGCACCTTTCATTCTACTTTTCTTTCATCACTTGGCCCAGGCTGGACTTTTGCTTTTGCCAAAAGAATGTGAAAGCATTAGTAGGGATGTGTAAATGTTGTTTACATTTATCATGTAAAATGAAATCAGTAGTTCCCAGGCATTTTTATTTCCCTAAATTTGTTCGTTAAAGGTTTCAGGTAATTCACCAGATTCTGGTTTGAATGTTTACTTTCATATGCTTACAATCATACTGTATTGGGTTTATGCTGGAGAGGAGGAGAGGTACAGAAAAATATAACACATGATCCCTGCTCTAAAACTTAAGAGCTCTTTGAGAAAAATTACATTTGAAAATTTAAATAACCATGAAAGATTGTTTAAGTGGTAAGTGAATTTTAAGATGGCAGAGCAGCTATGAGAATGAAGCAGGCTGGCAGTGCCCCAGAGCTTTATTCATTAGCTCCCATATGTAGACTCAGAGGTAGACAAGCACCTAAGGCACTTTAAGACTGAGTTCTTGCAGACCTGCATTGGGAGAGGGAGCTTTGCTGTTTAGGAGTTCCCTATGTCAATGAAAGGCTTTGTCCAGATCTGGGAGAATTGTTCCTTGAAGGTAGTTATAGACACCTAGATGGGGGGTACAAAGTAAAACAGCATCCAGAGGGGTAGACTCCAAATGCTCAGTAGGACCACAGAAGAGAAAGTTCCTCAGTGACTTTGGGGAGATGGGAACATTTGAAACATTTGAAACATTCACTTGGGGTCCAGAGAGTCGGTCAGCAAGTATTGCTTAAGAACTTAATATGTACAGATCATTGTGCTGTGTGTTGCCCATAGAAATACAGACAGAACTCTTGACCCTGTCCTCAAGGAGCTTTTTTAATGTTCTACTGAGGGAAAATTAACACATCCTAGGAAGCAAGCTGAAGTGGGAGGTTCTTGGCAGAGAAAGTCTGGAGAGTAATGAAAACTTGGCTGGTCTTGGATCCTCCTGAACCATCCAGTCAGAGGGAGAGGCTGCAGAGGCAGGATATGAGTTTCTGGGCAGGAGGGAATGTCCTGGGGAAGAGGATTCTGAGATGTGATTTAAAAAAAAAAAAAAAAAAAAAAAAGTCTGGAGTGCAGCCCCAAGGGCTTAGATTACAGGGAGGTTGTGAATTAATATGTTGAACTTAATGATTAGAGGACTTTATAAAATTGACTTATTCCAGTGAGGGGAGTATCCAAGACCCTTTTGGGGAGTAGGGACCCATTTTTGGCTTTCTTTTCACAGTGGGTCCTTGCCCATCCTCAGTGGTTGTAAGTCTTTGATCTTATAGGTGGGTTTGAGTTTTTAAATAGACAAAAATTGTTTAGAATCAGTAAAACAAGTTGAATCTAATACCTTTTTTTTTTAACAGCTGTGACTGAAATAATAAGCTGTCATAATCAAAGTTCCCAACATATACGTCCCAAGTATGTGTTTCATCTCTGAGAGGCTGGACACTTGTCTAATGAGGCTGTCATTGCAAAAACTTTAGGAATAGTTGATAGAGACTGTAAGCTCTGGTGCTTAGGAGGCTCCTAAACCTGACTTTAGAGTATTCACTTGTATTTCCATGGATATAGTCTAAGGTGCTACATTTATTGCTTGTCAGAACCATGGATGGCCCCTGAGAACACAATCAGGCCTGTGTGGCCCCTGCAGCCAGTACAATTCTCTACTTGTGCAGAATTTTTTCCTCAAAGTGCAGAACTTTGCATGTTCATTTTGTTGGTTTCAATGACGAATCCATCCTGTTGAGAATCATTTAAGACTTTAATTTCACTAGCTATGATACTATTTCCAGATTTATGTTACCTGAATAGTTAATCAACATGGCTTGTGTTTTCAGCGCCAAATCTGTGATGAAAATGTTGCTTACTAAAGGGCCAAGAAGGGGCAGAGAAAGACAGGCACATGAATATACTGTTGATGGAACTGTGAATTGCTGTAACTCTTCTGGGATGTAGACTAAAATGTCCATAACTTTAATCCAGCTAGTTCACAT
Source organism: Myrmecobius fasciatus (assembly GCA_023553655.1). Lineage (NCBI taxonomy): Eukaryota > Metazoa > Chordata > Mammalia > Dasyuromorphia > Myrmecobiidae > Myrmecobius > Myrmecobius fasciatus. The sequence continues at coordinate 307,992 of JAJPUD010001281.1, forward strand.
ACCCTAAGCAATTCATGCAGAAAGAAAGGGCTCATATATATGAAAAAATACTCATAGTAGCAATTTTTATGATAGCAAAGAATTGTTAAGAAAGAAGGTGCCCACAGATGGGGAAATGGCTAAACAAATTGTGGTCTGTGAACATAATGGAATATTATTGCACTCCAAAAATGAGTATGAAGAAATTAGAGAATCTTAAAAAGACTTCGGAATTAATGCAGAGTGAAGTCAGCAGAACCAAGAAGACAACACATGCGATGATTATTGCAGTGTACATGAAAAGAACATTGTGAAATTAAAGTAATCAAGTTTGACCTCAGCAAAGAGATGAGAAAAAGCCCCTCACTTCCTTCACTGCAGAGATGAGTAACTGGTCATGGAACATTATATTAGCTGTTATTTATAATTGACTTCTTTGTTAGTTTTGCTGAACTTTTTTCTTTTTCTTTGTTATAGAAAGTGGCTTAGAGCAGAGGTGAAGGGAGAGAAATATTTGAAAATGAAGGTTATACAAAAAACCCATAGAAAAATGTGAAAAGATAGGTCTGTGATCCAAGTCTGATAGCACCACTAAGCCTAGCACAGCTTAAGTTCTTAAGAAATACTTGTTGCCTTATCCCAGACCCATTCCTGTACCATATGTTCCCTGCTCCCAAAGTGGCTAAGGAGATTTCCCTCCCATGGCCATACTGAGTGTTTGGTTTCTACTTCTCCTGGATCTTGTTTCATTTTGTATCATGGTATTGGTTGGTATCTGTAACTCTCTTCCAGGTAGACAGTGTGCCCTTAGGGAGCACGCTTTCTTATTATCCCAGTGTCTTTCAGATGGGGTGCTGGGGTGCAAACCAAGTGTACATGTATAGGATGTATGTATCTGTTGCAGTTTTCCCAACTAATTTCTAAAGCCTTAAGTCCCAGATCATGTCTGTTTTTAAAAATTGTAATAATGCCTATTGCAGTATTAGAGATAAGCTAGGTGCCATTGAAATGAAGTGACATGTTGTAAATTGATCTGTAAGCTCAAGTTTCTTTTGGAAATTAGAACTATGTGTCCTTCTATTCATTGACAGATTCCAGAATGAATGTGTTTCTTGATTTACATAATCTTAAATTGCTTTTTTTTTCTAAATGTGCTTAAGAAAATGCAGATAGTGGCTTTTTTCTCCATCGCTGAAGTTACTATTGAATCATTTCAAGGGACTTGGCATTTTTGCCCAGAGCTTTTGCTTTCTTTTGCTCTTTTGGCCTGGTTAAGCCACTAGAGCCTATTGTGTGGATGAGGCACTCCCGAGGAGGGACACGTCTTTTGGAATGCACCCATAGGCCTCTTACATGCATGCACATGACATCATTGTCTCTGCTGTACTCCGTTTGCTCATAGGCACACATGAAAACAGCCAGGTGGCCCTGGTGTCCTTATGGCTCCTGTGGCTGCAGCATTTTATGAAAGACCAGATTTTATGGCCAAGGTCTTGGTTTAATGAAAAGATAATTTGGAGCAAGAAGGACTGGTTGTGTGACCCTTTGTCAGTCATCTAACCTCTGACTCCCCCAGTTCCTCATCTGTAAAATGTGAAACAGGATGTCCTGGTACCTACTTTCTGGGCAAGTTGTGGGGATCCAGGTAGATAGGTCTGTGAGAGCCCTTGGTTAATTGAGGGAGATAGGCTTTCATGATGGCCTTCTTCATTGTAGCTCGTAAGGACTGAAATGGGGCAGAACTTGGGCTTCTGGAATTTTTTGGGCTTTACAGTTTCTCAGTGCTTTACAAACCTAAATCTAAAGCCCAGTCACTTTAATTCTATCTTTTGCTCCCTACCTTTTCATGGCATCAGCAAATAATCACACTTGGAAAATCATTGTCAGCGCTTAATAAGTTTTTCTACTGTGTACCAGATACACTGGCAATCAAAAGGAAAAAAAAAAAAAGCTTCCCTTGCCCTCAAGGATTTTACATTTTATTGATGGAAAATAATGTACATAGAATAGTTAATAAGAAGTGCATACAAAGTCATATTTGCAGTACTGTTCTTTTCTCCATGCTACTTCTATCTGGACCATCACTTCCACTTTCCTTCCCAACCATGAATCCCTAGGCTTTGATAGGTCAAATTTGCCTCATGCTGCTGGGGCTTAGGCTTCTAGGCCAATTCCTGTATTAGCACCATGCTACTTCATTCTTGTTCCTTCCTCCCTTTTCAGCTCCCCTTATTTCTTTTCTTTCCCCGTGAAAATGTAATCTTGAGGGCAATTTTGCTTTGTATTTACATATTTACATCCCGTAGCACCTAGGACAGTGCCCAGCATATAATAAATATTTAATAAATGTGCCCCCTCCCTCATGTTTTCTCTTTTGTGATCTGCTGCTTCTCTGCCTGAAGAAATCAGGCAAAACCTCATGTAGTTACTAGGGGATTTATGAGACAGAAGCTTGGGGCCGGGTTGGTGCTACCAAGAAAATTTTGCCCAAATTTTGAAATTGCTTTCAAGTAGAAGATACATCACTTCTCTAAGCCCTATTATAAGGTACACTGTGCAAATATAAAAATATGCCCTTACACACGGGGAAATGACCCTAACCTTTGATCTTACAGAGATAAAGCCTATAGATTCTTAAGAAAGTCACTTTATTTATGGGGACCCTTTCCTCCAACAAGAGATTTCTGTTCGAATTTTCAGATTCTGTTCAGCTGTTCTTTAAACAGGGAGAGAGCAACCTTTTCTTTCAAGGATGACATACACTCCTTCCACTAGCCTCATACTTCATATGGTCCCAGTTTCTTCTGGTTGCCAGCCTCCGGCCTCCTTGGAAACACATTGCTTTTGAGCTAGTACCTGACCAGGGACTGACTCAGTATCCCCATGGGAAACAAAATTTGTTCAGGCAGCCAACACCAGTCTGATTTCTTTAAGACTTGGGGTACAAAGTATTAAGTACCAGATTCCTGCCTTCTCTTGGGGAGAGGGAGCACAAGATTTCACTAGTGTGGGGAACTCCTAAGAGGAAATTTTTTTCTCCTCATGCAGATAAGCTCTGTTGTCATTTGAGAGATACCTGGGAGGAGCATCAGCCTTAAAGTCAGGAGATCCTGAGTTCAAATGTGGTCTCAGACACTTAACACTTCCCGGCTATGTGATCCTGGGCAAGTCACTTAACCCCAGTTGCCTGAGGGGGGGAGGAGAGAGAGAGAGAGAGACAGAGACAGAGACAGAGAGAGAGAGAGAGAGAGAGAGGAGAGTAAGTTCGTGTGAGTGTTAGGGGACAGGGGGGAAGAAGAAAGATTATAATGACTTGTCCAAGAACTGTAACTATGTGCCACTTGAAGGTAATTTCAACTCTACTCTCTGGTCTTTGGCCACCTGGACAGTCACTCTTCATTTCCAGAGAATCTCACCCCCATTTACCTACGGATCTATAGTGTGATTCAAAGTGGCTGAGAAATTTGTGGTCACTTCTCTATGATTAATATCTCCTACTTTGTAGACAAAGGATATCTCTTGAGTGAATCTTGCTTGGGGATATTGATTTAAAAAGAAAAAAAAAGTTGGTTTGCAATTAGAAAGTGGTGGTTACATTTGGGATTTCCTTCCCTTTCCTTCCCTTCAGGTTGATAACCTTAGCAGTTGCTGTTCTGTCCCACCTGGGAATCTTCTATGGAGTGGAAGGAGATTTGGGAAGTTCTTTCACTAGTCTTGAATTCCCAGCCCTAAGGTAGGAAGAGGAGAAGCTAGAGAGAGAAGGAGGTGAGAAGAGCCATATTTGGGCCTTGTTCAGATGAACTTGTGACTGCCATGTTTGCAAGGATAGGAATGGGGGTTGGATTTGTAATTTTGCTTAGGAATTCTTGGGTGCAAGTAAACCACCTTCTCTGCACCTTAGTGTAAGACCTAGAGTGAATGATTGCCCAGGCACACAGCCTGTCCATGTGCCATGAGGCTATATTTGAACCCAGGTTTTTAATCAAAGAGAGCTGGCTCTGTTCACTATGCTGTTATCGCTATCTCTCTTGCCATTTTTTGTTAGGGAAAAAATATTGTGCTTGAAGTGTTATGGGAAAGAGTTTTTTTTTTTTTTTAAACTTCTGCATTTATGGGTGAAGAAAAAGATTGCCAGAGGGGAGAAATGCAGGACTAAATGTGATGTGCCCAGAGATAAATAGAACTAACTCTATTATCCATGCTAGTGGAGAAGTGGCCAGTGCCAAAATAATTTCTTTTTAGCTAAGTGTTTAATTTTAAAATTTATGTGCTCTACGTTTATAATGAGGTTTTCCCTTGGTTTTTCTTGAACATTCTGTTTGTCTTGAAACATGACATCTGGGGAGCTGAATGGGGTATATAGGTTTAAAAACTGGTTGTAGATATCCATCAGGTGCATAATGAATTTCAAGCATAAACCTAAATACATCTCACTCTCATCTATTGTTTTGGTTTGTGTTAAGACATTGCTTTTGGGGCAGCTAGGTGGCGCAGTGGATAGAGCACCAGCCCTGAAGTCAGGACGACCTGAGTTCAAATTTGGTCTCAGACACTTAACATCTTAACATTCCCTAGCTGTGTGACCCTGGGCAAGTCACTTAACCCCAACTGCCTCAGCAAAAAAAAAAAAAAAAGACATTGCTTTTGATATCAGCACTTGTGAGAGGTAGTGTGGTGTAGTAGGTAGAGTGAGAAGCACAAAACCAGAAGTCCTGGGTCCAAGGCACTTTGCTTCTTAGGGCTTTGGGCCAAAAGTGGTCTGCAAAACTCCCAAGTGTGACCAGATTCAAACATCATTGGGAAATGTTTAATAAAATCAATAAAAATACAATGTAACAATGTTAATTTGTGGTTTTCTGAGTTATTGGAGGCTGATAGGGAGGTGTTTCTTTTTGAGTTGACACCACTTCTCCAGGTAGTAAAGAAGGGCAGATCTTCATCAGCACAAGGACTTTCCTACTTGAAAATTTCCATCTGAAATCACAGGTCTAGTCCCTATCCTCTTTAAGACATATCTAGGTCTGTGTATGTTTATAGATCAGCCCAACAGCTGTATTTGACTAGCTAGCAATCCTTAGCATTTTTCCACCCTCTCTTTGATCTGCTTCCCGGTTTTTAATTTTTCCAGGGTATCCTCCCAGTTTTTCCAAAAGCCCTCTTATTAGGCAAGGATCCTGCCTTCCAAAATTACCTGTTTGTGCATCTGTTTTCTCTCTCTGCTAGAACCCTAAATTCCCAGTGCTTATGGTTTGTGGCACATGGCAGGCATCTAATAAGACCTGCAAACCAATTGGTGGTTGATCCAGACCTGCTTTATGGCAGTCCATTGGTAATCTTCCAGTATTATAACAACTTCAAGCTTAGGGACCATGCATTCCCTTTCTTGCATGACCTAACATCACATCTGATGTGATGTTTTGTCAGGAGCTCTATCACCTCTTAGACATTTGGAAAGATTGTTCATTACTTTGTAATGTGGCAGTAAATAGAGAGAGCTGACTTAGAAGCCAAGAAGATAGGTTTAAGCCCCACTTTTTTTGTGTCTCTTGAGTCTCTGTCTGTTTCTCTCTGTCTCTCTCTGTCACCCTTGTGATTTTCTGTGAGTCACTTAATCTCTCAATGCTCCAGGCAGTTTTCTAATAGAGAAAGTGTTTCTTCTTTGGTGGAAGAAGTATCTTTCCCTCAGGAGTTTCTCATGTTAATGAAACCACATATTTGTCTTCTTCCTATCCCTAACCCTGGATTTAGCCCTTATAGCACTTAGGAAGATTTGGAGGATCAGCTTGAAATAAATGATTAAAATGAAATTTGCAAATGTGTTGTGGATTTGTGTTTAGCCATGCTTTTGGGTTGATCCTGCTACCAAGCCTACTTCAAGCTTCCTGTGAAAACTTTGAGCCAGGAAGATGAATAATAGTGATTGATGAAGAGGGTTCTTTATTCTGTGCATTGTGCTGTGTCTTCTGATGAGTGAGATTAAAAAAAAAAAATAGTGAGAACTATAAGAAGTTTATAAAGTAGGGAATTAATGTGAGATTAAAAAAAATCCTTAATTTAGGAAACATCCTAGAGATAGTTTGAAACCATTCAGAACTTTTTAAGGTTTGAGATCAGTTTTTTTTAATGAAGATTTGTATATTTTAGCAGAAGCCTCTTTCTTTGGAAAATGAATCCAACCTTTATTTAGAGAGGTTATTAATCAGAGAACTATATATGCTTTAGAAATCTTTTTTTTTAGTCGGTCAAGACCCAACTTTTCATATAGGCCTACCAACTCTCTCCCCTTCTCCAACTGAGAACACACATTACCCCTCTGCCCCCCACCCCCCCACGCTCCATTAGTAATGTGTATAGCAACTAAAACAAATGTCCAGAGGCAGCTATTTGGTGTAATGGATAGAGCACTAGCCCTGAAGTCTGGAGGATCTGAGTTCAAATGTGGTCTTTCTTCCTTGAGTCCTTTAGCTCTCTCAGGAGGTAGGTCGCATGTGTTTCATCATTAGTCCTCTGAAGTCCTAAGAGTTCAGCATACCAGTTAGTAGCCCATCTTATTTACATGCTATAATTCATCCATCTATTGCCAGTGTATGGACATCTCAGATTCCTATCCTTTACCACCTCAAAAAGAGTTACATGTATTTTTGTACACTTTTATTTTGTTTTTTCTTAGGACTCCTCTTTCCTTTAATTAGTCCCTTCTTTAATTCCTCCCCCTTTCTTTCCTCTTTCTTTATTTTTCTGTGAAGTGAAATATCTTAACTGTTTTTGTATATTCTTTCATCTTTTGACCAGTTCAGATAAGAGTGAAGTTCGTGCCAGTCCCTCCATCAACCTCCTTGTTTGGTTGGTTTCTTATTTGTGTGCCCTGCTGGTGAGATAATTTTTCCTAACCTTTTCCCATTTCTTCGTCCACAACTGATTCCTCTTTTCTCTTTACATTTTTTTAAGGTCATCAAGACATAACAAAGTCTCCCAAGCCTAGTCTAATTGAACTCCCTGTATGAGCCCTTAAGATGGTAGGGTTCAAAGAAGACACATGATATATCTCCCTGTATTCAAATATAAACATTTTATTTTGGTTTAGTTTTTTTATTACTGATCATTCGTAGTGTTTTGATTTTTTTTTTAATCACTTCTGTGTTTGAACTTTAAATATTTCCTCAGTTCTTTTTATCAGGAATGCTTGGAAGTTTTTTATATTCTTAAGGATTCATTTTTTCTTTCTATTGCACAGAAAAGTCCAGTGTTTTCTGTAGCATTGTATTCAGTTTTGCCAGATAGCTTATTTTTGTCCATAAGTCTATATACCCTTTGTTTTCTGCAATGCCATAATCCAGGTTCTCTGTTCCTTTATATTAGTGGCTGCTAAACACGTGATACTGACAGTGGCCTCTCTGTACTTGAATTCTTTCTTTCTGGCTGTTTTGCAGTATTTTTTCTTTGATGTGGAATCTCAATTTTAGGTATGATGTTCTGAGAGTTTTCATTTTGGGGTTTCTTTCAGGAAGTGACCAAGTGGATTCTTTCTATTTCTACTTTGCCTACTAGTTCTAAGACATTGGGACAATTTTCTTTTAAGATTTCTTTAAATGTTAAAAGGCTCTTTTTCTCATTCATGTCTTTGAGATAGTACAGCGATACTTCATTTTTTTTTTTTTTCCTTCTTGATCTGTTTTCCAGGTTGGTTAATTTTTTTTGCACTGAAGTACTTTATATTTTCTTCAATTTTTTTTCCGGTCTTTTTATTTAAAATTTTTTCTTTTGTCTTGTGAAGTTCTTGGCTTCTTTTTGGCCCATTCAGACTTTCAGATTTGCTTGAGCAAGATTTTATACCTCTTGTGCCAAACTTTTAATTCCCTTTCCAATTCTTTCTTACTTAATTCCCCTTTCCTTTCCAATTTTTTTCCTCTTGTGCTCTCACACCATTTATAAAAAATATTTTAAAACTCTTGCTTCATCTCTTCTAGGAATTCTAGTTGATTTTATGCCCAGGTGGTGATTTTTCTCTGAAACATTGCTTGTAGATGTTTTGGAGTCATTTTCTTCTGCATTTATATCTTGAACATCTCTGTCCTCATAATAACCCATTCTTTCAGGTTACTTTCTGACTTCGGACTTGTTATGGCAGGACTCTGCCACACTTCTGGTGTAAGATCTGGGATAGTTGTTCCCTCTCCTCCATCTCTTCTCTCCCCCTGCTTTCTTAGATTATTGAATGCTGTGTTTTTCCAGAATCCTAGGGACCATCTTAGACCAACTTGTTTAGTGCTCCCAAAATGGTTCAAGTCTGATGCTACTTGCTTGGTTTGAGCTCTTATAATTCCTTACCTGGGTTTAGGCCAATGCAAGAGTAGGCAGCTCCTGGACTCCCTACGTGTCAGGCAGCTGGAAAGCTCTATTGGTTCACAAGTGCTGAATTGTCTGCTCCTCCTTGGTCTGGGATTCCTCCTTGGTTGTTCCTGTGCATATTGGACTAGATGCTGTTAATGACCCTCCTGTGTACCTGGAGTCTGAGACATATGTTGCTGCAGCTGGCAGCTTCTAGACTTCCTCCTTTCTTGGTATTCTACTCAGGCCCTTCCTACCTAGGAAAACCATCTCTGCTGCACAGGTCTTTTCAGTCTACCATGTATCTGAAGCCAAGAACTGGATGGTAGGCGACGAGGCTTCCAGTTGGCACTTGACCCTGTCAAAATGCCTCTCTATGAATCTGGTGGTATTATAGAGTACTACTTTAGTTAGTACTCTGTACTGCAAATGTAGGAATCTCTTCTTTTTTGCTGGTGCCCAGTCTTTGCCTGAGTGCTGGATGGATGTGTTTTTGTGATCCTTACTTGCAGCTCAGAATGTATTTTCCCATAGAAACAGAGGTTTAAAATGCTGTTTAAGTACAGTTGAAATTTAGCAGCATACTTAAGGACATTATGAATGCATCGTGATTAGGAAATAATTTATAAGCTTTCTTTTTCTAATTTGAGAACTGCTTATATAGAAATTTGAAACCATTGCTTTCTCTTTTCCTTTCAGGTGTTTTGGTGAGGCTGAAATTTTTCCTGCTAGACAAATTCTTCAAAACTTACATTAATTTTTCCATTAAATTGAAAATATTAACACAAGCTAAATAGTGTTAGGATTTGTAAAGTCTGTAAACCTGAAAGAATATAGTGCTGATGACAAGTACATGAATCTTTCATGAAAATGAAGAGCAGAGGAACAGAGATAGAATCAGAATGGCAGCTACCTGAGGAGGGGGATTTCATTCTCAGTACCTAGCCTAGTGTCCTAAATAAAGCAAGTGTTGAATAAAAGCTTGGTGAATTGACTTTAATCTGTGACTAATATTAAATAAAAGGGCTGCTTTTGTATAAGGTAGGTTAAATTAAATGTTATCTAGAACAGATGCTTAAATCCAAACATAATAGAAATATTTTCATCCTTAGTAATTTTCCCTATAGACACTTTTAAATTTCATTGGCCCAAGGGTCTTTGACTTAATTAGTCCAAAATATATTTTATTTTCCAAATGTTGATTATTCTCTTCATTTTGGTTCATAAAGTTTAATGATCTACATATCAACCTACTGTAGGACCTCATCCTAAGAACTAACTTGTCAGGAGATGAGCTAATGACTTGGTTTCCTTGGTAAGCTGGCATCCAGCCTTCCTTTGGTGAAGTCTCTCCCCTTCTTTACCCTAGTATCTTTTCTCAAGTAAATCTTGCTGGCTGTGGTGCTGCCACCGTCTTGGCCCTTTAGACTCAAGCTCCTTGTGGACTCTGCCTCATTGTTCCCCCCAATCAAATTAGTTCCAGAGACTCTCCAATTCTGTCTCTGAAATGCAGTGTCCATAGCTGTCCCTGTAAGGCAGGCTCTCACCATATTGATTTTAGGACATTGCAGTAACCTTTCCTGAATTTATTATATAGGCCCTTTGTCCAGAAGCCACTGAGCATCCATTTCGAATTTGTATCATTTTTCTTCTACACCTTGAAAACTGCACTTGACTCCATCTCTGGTGCCTTCCCTTTCTTCCATGATCTCATCACTCCTTTGGCCTGAAGATAGTTTCTTTTCATTAACCTACTCTTTATTCCCTTGATCCCTTCTTTGCTGTTTTTCTCCTACTGATGTATTCTAGCAATGACTTCTAATCCATTTATAATTTTTTCCTTTTCTCTGGGGACTTTTTTTTTATGGAGAGACTGAGATTTTTCTTATTTAAAAAACAAACCAAAACCTGTCTTGATTCCTTCATCCCTTTAAACTATTGTTTTGTATTCTTCCAAACTTTTAGAATGAGGAGCTGATACTGCTCTATTTTCTTCAAACCTTTTAACTGTGTCGTCTGCAAGCTCTCCCTTCTCATTGGCTTTTTCTCATTCTCCTTGACACAAATCAGTTTTTGACACTGTTGGCCAACTCCCTCCTTGTCAACTCTGTTCTCTGATCTTTAGGGACACTGATTTCTTTATGGAGAACAAGGGAAGGATGGATAGGAGGGAGGCAGACCGTAAAATTAATAGACACCCCATGGCTTGGGATTGGGGAATGGCTGAACTCGTGACTTTTTATTTTAATGAAATCTTATTGCACCATAAGACATAGCTTATGAACAAAGATGGCAGGACTTTTATAAAATGATTCAGAGGGAAGAAAGCAGAAGTAAAACATTAGTATATACATGACATAGAACAAAGTCCAGAGAGGGTCCCAAAGGGAAAAATGTGACCAAAAGATCACAGAAACACAGATCACCTTATTTTCTTGCCAAAGCTAATTTACTTTAAAAAGGGGAGGGGGGGAAGGGAGCAGCTAGTTGGTGTAGTGGTTAGAGCACCAGCCTTGAAGTCAGGAGGATCTAGACACTTAACACTTCCTAGCTGTGTGACCTTGGGCAAGTCACTTAATCCCAATTGCTTCAGCAAAAAACAAATAACAAAAAACACTGTAAATCACAGATTTTTGTTTCATGAATTATTTTTATTTGCATATTTGTATTTTGAGGGGTAGCTGTTTATAGGAAAAGATCTTTTCTTAGGCCCAGGTACAGATTTATAGAATTTGCCTGTAATTCCTAGTTTTTCAGATGGTTAATGGCTAATCAGTGTCCCCAAACTGATTTGTCCAGGGAATATACTTTGGACTTGAATTGTATTGACTTCTATCATTGCTAGTCTTGGGAAATGGAACTCCTTTAGATGAAGTTAAAGGGGATGTCTTGGAATTGAGTGATAAAATAGAGATGATTTTGCCTATTTTAGTAGAGGAAAAAATATGCAGGTAATTTATTTTTGACAGAAACCAGATTAGAGCTAGATCCCAGTGACTCAGGAGTTCTATGACTTCTGGGACTTAGAGGTTTAAAGATAAGATTCAGAGCCCAGGCATCCCAAAAGTCTCTCTTGAATTAAAAGAAATTTGTTTCTCCTTCCTGATGGGTTTTCTTTTGTTCCAGCCTATCTCTGAAAGACTTAAGTTTGGACCAGTTCAGTCTTTTATAAAACTATGCTGAGATCTTTGCCTCATTTACAGTATTTTTGCCTTAATAACTTAACTTAAGGGTGACCTTTAAGCATAAGAATGATGCTCTTACTTTGTCCTGCTCATCTGTATAGAGACAAAAGTTACTGGCTAGTTTTTGAACATTTCTCCTCCTCCTTGTGTCCTGGGAAATTATCAGAAGCTTTGAGACTTTCTTCCTGAACTCTTATTTGCACTGCAAAGAACACCAAGGCCTTATAGAACACTGGAAACAACTCAGGAAATATTATCTTAAGAGCTTATTAGGGCTTTAGTTATTTTTCTTACAGATATTTACCTGTGTTTTTGCACCTGTCCTAATGTGGAGAAAAGTGTGTGGATGTATTTGTTGGATCTTCTTAGTAGCAGCCTCATGGGAAAGGCTAATGGGGCAGTAGAGCACTCGGTTCCTTACTGTCAAATCCGTAGATTGACCCGCTTTGGAAGTCCCCTCCAGGCCATCGGCCTTAGTTTACTACTTGGAGGATCTGGGATTTGCTGGCAAGGATCAAAGCTCTGAGGAGCACATTCAAGGACGGGCTGCTCCTATGACAGGCATGTGTCTGGCTTGCCAGAGATTGGGTGTACTGGCTTGCTCGTCACCCCCCCCGCCTTCCCCCCAAGGCCCAGATTGAAAATCCCATGAGGCTTCTACTTGAGCTATCAGAGATAGAGCTGGGGCATGGAATCACAAGACTTGGGTTTGAATTCTGCCTTCATGCCTTAATAGTTATGTAATCTAGTTGTTGATTACCTAGTACCCCACTGGGGTTGTAAGGAAGGGGTCGTACAGTTGTGAGTTCCCACTTTCACCCATGCTATCTCTGTCCTCTTAGCACCAGCAATTCAGAGTTGACTGTTTTGTGCCTTGGGTTTCAGCCCTGAGGCCAGTTGCCAACAGAAGCTAACAGTTATAGTTGAGCGTGGAGGTAAAAGCTAGGGACTCCATCTCTGTCTTCTTTCATTGAAAAGCGTGTTGAATGGTATGTACACAGTAACAGCAAGATTGTGCAGTGATCAACTCTTTCAGACTTAGCTCTTCTCAGCAATGCCATGATCCAAGATAATTCCAATAGACAGGAGGGAAAACACATCAACATCCATAGAGGGGTCTGCGGAGACTGAATTTGAATGGAAGCATCCTATTTTCTCTATTTCTTTCTTTCTTTTTTTTTTTTTTTTTTCCTTGTGGTTTTTCCTTTTGTTCTGATTTCCTTTGCATTATATGCCTGTGGAAATAGGTTTAAAAGGATTGTATATAAATAACCTCTAGCATATCCCTTGCTGTCTTAGGGATGGGGGCAGTAAGGGAGAGAGGAGAAAAATTTGAAATTCAATCTTAGAAAAATGAATGTTGGAAACTATCTTTGCATGTCCTTAGAAAAATAAAGCACTTTTATAAAGGGAAAAAAGAAAAACACATTGAACACTTTATCCTACTTAAATGTTCTTTTAAAAGAAATAAGGTAGCCTCTAATATGTTTGGCAGGACTCTTGTGTCTAGGATACTTCCTTGCTCTGTGACCTTGGGTACAATTGTAGAGAAGGTATTGGCCTGTTTGGGTGGATGCCCTGTACCAAAGAAATCATGGGCCCAATCCCTATCATTTGTGGAACTGTAGAAATGCCTGAAATAATACATTTTATAGACTTAAAAAAACTCAATCCAACTTAAAACTGAAAACATTTTCAGAGAACTGGTCATTTTGTTTATTAACAGGATTGCCAGCCTTCATAATTAATCTTAAGTTACCCTTCAGACACTTATGTAATTACTTATATTATTCATGCTATATTAGGGCACTTTAAAAAAGTGTAAGACCTATTAACATTTTCCAAACTACTGGATCTTCCATTATGTTAAATAAATACATTAGAAAAAGCTTTTACTGGTAATTATTGTTTTAAGTAACTACAGTTACAATGTATTACAGGTGCTTTAGTTCTTATCAGTATTCCTTTTTCCCTTTAATTTAGGCGGTTTCCCAGAACCATGATTGCTTGATCTCACAACCCAGTGAAGACTTCTCTCCTGATAATGTCAAGTTCAGGCTACCCTCCGAACCAGGGAGCCTTCAGCACTGACCAGAGTCGCTATCCTGCCCACTCTGCCCAGTATACCTTTCCCACCACTCGCCACCAGCAGGTAAGGAAAAGCACCGCTCAGCTCCACATAATAGAAATAAGTTCCTCTTTTTTATTTCATATTTATGCCGTTGAAATATCAAATCCCACTGTCAGGTAAGAGGGGGGAAAATCAAGCAGTGAGCCTGGTTGTGAAGAGTGTAGGTGTGACAGAGCAGCTATCAGCAGCAGTGCCTAAATGCTCAGGCCTCTGCTCTCCGTCCACTCTGGGGCTGTTTTCAGGACAGGACCACCATCGCCTTGGCTTCTGCAGCTTGGAAGTGGATGGAAACTGTGGATAGACAACTTTTTGGCTCCCTGACATCTCCTCTTGCTTCTGGGACTTTGGAAAGTTAGAGCGGTACAGAGATCAGCCTGAATGACTTGTGGGTAGACTGAAAGTTAAGACTGTCTTTCTTGCTCATTGTTTATGGTGCTAGAATGGAGGTAGCTCATCTGACCTGGAACAACAGCCATAATTGACTTGGAGAAAATCTTTCTGCCCCTTTGAATGGGGACACTGCAACCATTTATGGTAAAGGGTCAGTGATTACCAGGGCAGAAAGATTTTTAAGCCTTCTCCAAGTTTCTGCCCTGTGCTGTGTAACAAATGGGAATAGATTTCATTTTGCTAGTCAGCTCTCACCCCGCCGGCTTCCATGTTTACAAGCATCTAGTCTTCAAGTTACTTAAGAATTAAATTGAGGTTTACTTATTGACAATTAGAAAACCTTAATTTTCCTACAGTTTAATTGATTTACATCTAAGATAAAATTTGCCATTTTCACCGAACATTTCAGTGCCTCTGTTAAAACAGTGCCACCATCTAGATTTGAAGACATAACTTGTTTGCTCCCATGACCACCTCTATACTTCTTTCCTCCCCTAGTTCAGGAGTTGCTTACATGCCAGATCTTCTTAAGTGAGAAGAGCCCCAGATTTCCTCTCCTGATGTAGTGATGTATAGTTAGGTCTGCACACGAATATTCAGTGGTACTTTAGCTGCCAGTCTGTTTCCAGCTGTGGATATCTCAGAAGAAAAATGCCATTTACTTTAAAATTTGTGTGTGTGTGTGTGTGTGAGATACTAAATATAGAAACGGCTTTTCAATATTCATTTGGCATAGAGTTGATGGGATTTTATCTAGGACTCAAATGGTTAATGTTGAGAGGAAGTAAGTATTAAAATGCTAATATAAGCCAAACCCTAAATATTTTGTTTTATACTGAAATATGGGAAGTATTTTAGGAACATTTCTGAAACTCAGGTTTGCAGTTTCTTGTTAAGCATTGTCTGGAAAGTGATTATCTGTGTGCTTTTGTGCAGCTTGATTTCATGGCACTTTATGGTTTTTCTTAACATACTAATGAGTTATTGCTTGAATACTAGGAGTTTGCTGTGCCTGATTATCGGTCTTCTCATCTTGAAGTCAGTCAAGCATCGCAGCTTTTGCAACAGCAGCAGCAGCAACAGCAGCAGCAACAGCAGCAGCAGCTGCGGAGGCGACCTTCCTTGCTTTCAGAATTTCATCCAGGCTCTGACAGGTAATTTAATTTTAATTTTGTATCCAAGGCTAGATGGTGGGTGGTGTGTTATGTGTGTGTGTGTGCGCGCGCGCTCAAGCAGTGGCACTGCCTTACTGGCTTCCTGACCTTCTGACTTTGCAAAATCTCATTAAGAACCATATTGCCTCCAATACTTGAATAATTTAGGATTTTGACTCAGAAAATTTGGTGCTGTTAGCGATTATGCCAGATGAAATGATACAGAGCCATTAAGGAATCCTTACAGTGTGGTTGCTCTCTGCAGATTTCCTAGGTTTCATTTGTTCAAAATTCATATATTTGCATGTTCCCAAGAAGGCATTTCTCTCTCCAGGTAAGAAAGAAGCAGCAGAGCTTGTCATGAACATGAAAGTATTTCATGATTGCAGAAATTTAAATAGTTGGGTCCATACTTAAATAATAGCTTGTTATTAGTTATTATTATTATTTTTTAAAGCTTTTTATTTGCAAAACATGCATGGGTAATTTTTCAACATTGACCCTTGCAAAGCTTTGTTACAAAATTTTCCCTCCTTCCTCCACCTCCTCCCCTAGATGGTAAGTAGTCTAATACATGTTAATTATGTTAAAATACTTGACAAATCGAATATGTGTATACATATTTATATGGTTATCTTGCTGTACAAGAAAAATTGGATCTATAAGAAAAAACTGAGAAGGAAAACATAATGCAAGCAAACATCAATAGAAAGCGTGAAAATTCTATGTTGTGGTTCACCCTTAGATCTCACAGGCCTCTCCCTGGGTGTATATGGCTCTCTTCATCATTGAACAACTGGAACTGGTTTGAAACATCTCATTGTTAAAGAGAATCTTGTCCATCAGAACTGATCATCACATAGTCTTGTCACCATGTACAGTGATCTCCTGATTCTGTTCATTTCACTTAGCATCAGTTCATGCAAGTCTCTCCAGGCCTCTCTGAAATCATCCTGCTGGTCGTTTCTTACAGAACAATAATATTCCATGTTGTCATTGGTTATTTAAAGTTAAATTTAAAGTCCTTTTTACCATTTTTAAAGAAACTTGTTTTTCACTTGAAGATAAAAATAAATCAGTTCCTAATGGCTCTCTTAGACTACTGTGGAGCACCCTGTAGATAGTGTGGCTACTATAGGTGTGTCCTATTATTGGTGACTCCTTGGATCTCTGCAGGAAGTTTTCTTAATCTTTATTAAGAAATAGAATGATTTGCCATTTCCTCCCCTAGAGGCAAATAGCTGCTCATACCTAGAGTTTTTTATTTTCAAGATTTTTTTTAAAAAGCAATTATATATGTCAAAATCACTTTATATAAGAGTTAACCAAGGGTTTTGGCATATTAATCATATGTTCTGCTAAGTTGTAATTGTTTGTGTCATGTTAAGTATCATGTCTGAAATCTATCATTTCTTTTTGATTTCTGCTCGTCTGTGATAATAATAATCTAGGATCAAGTGTGTGGGGGGGTGTGAACTGAGATGATTCTGAGCATTGACAGAATGCTGTTAGGAGTATAGAAAATTTGTTATTTAAAATGGCACTCTGTTACTTCGGTGTTATTTCATCTTCTGACCTGAAAGGATAAAACATTTGTCTATTTCTTCAAGGAAATATTGATATTGTGGGAGACATGAGTCAGAAATATATAGGTACTAAAGCAAAACAGTGACTTAATAGTAGTGAAGTTAAATTGTCAGTCAAATAAAACAAATTAAGTTAAATATTGATGGATAGCTTATCTATATGCAAAGCACTGAGTTCTATCAGATTGAATGGGATTTACAGTCTAAGCCTGCCTTGATTCAAGAGGTTTATAATATTATCTGGGGAAAAAACACAGATGCATATAAAAATTAAATCTTCAAAGATGTAAGGCCTGATTATATGTTCAGGTGATTGGTAGGAAAGCTTGAAGGTAGGAAGCCTCCCGTGCTGATCCTTGGGCAGGCACAGCTGCTGATCAAGGCACTAGAATGAAAGAAACTAAAGTTAATCGGGCTTTAAGAAAACTCATATTTCCCCAGCCTTTTTTTTTTTAAACATACATTTTTAAATCTTTTGTCAAACACTTTAGCAAAAGGTAATGGAAGTCCTTACAAAACAGGGTTACAAAAATATGAATTCAAAAAAACTGGAAAATAATGGTTTCTCATCTTTGACCTGCTCTGCTCTTATCACTCTTTATATCCTTAGGCTACTTTAGTGAGCATCTGGTATCTGACTGAGTCTGGACTCTGGGATCAGGTTTTCTTTTTCATTTCAGGGTGAAAATGGTCCCTCTAGTGGTCCAAAGCACAGATGTGCAGATGTGCACAGACAAATGCGCTTGCACACACACACACAGGCCACATGAGGTTCCCTGTGTGTATTTTATCTAGTTTGGGGATCATCCCTGTCATCACTCTCTGTTGAGCTGCGGGCTTCCTTTATTTCCCTTGTAGGCTTTTTTTTTTTTTTTTTCTTCCCCTCGCATTTTTTTTGGCCTCAAGTGAGAGTCTTGGGGAGTACAAAAGAATAAGTTATTTTCATCTGATGTTATTGAATCATATGTTACGTTTGAAAGTTAAATGTCAGTGATTCTTGGAATTAGCTATATTTCAGACATTCTATCCCATGATGCCGAGTTCTGCATAGCTCTGATAGGGAGGAGAACGATGGAGGCAGGGCCCATCTTGGCATCAAGTCTTAGCTCTGCTTCTTTCTGTCTTTGGATCCCTGACAAGTCACCTAAGCTCTCAGTGCCCCAGCCTGAGAGTTTAGGGGAGTTGCCATGGTAGAGGGACTTTCCACAACAGAAATCCCCTTCACCAATGAATCACCAGTCCATACTATTGTCATCCCCTCCTTTCAAATATAACTTTAGAATTAAAAAAAAAAAATCACCAACATAGTGGGGTCTGAAGTTACTGAACATCCCACTTAAAGTTTTCTTTTCCTTCAGTATTGGTTAGAGAAATTGTAACTTCTCCTTTCAATCTTTATATGAAAGTAAGGGCAGCATTTGTTTCAAGCCTTGGTGCAGTTGTTATGGAGGCAAGCTGTACTCTTTACAAAAGATTAAATGTTTGTTTTATTTATTTTAGGCCTCAGGAAAGGAGAGCTGGATATGAACAATTTCATCCAGGTCCTTCTCAGGTGGACCATGATTCTTTGGAAGCTAAGCGACCTCGGCTGGACCAGGTTTCTGACACACATTTTCAGCGGGTCAGTGCTGCTGTCTTGCCCTTAGTACACACACTGCCAGAGGGGCTGCGGGCATCTACAGAGGTTAAGAAGGTAAATAAATATTTGGTCTCTTAATTTGAGGAGCTAGAGTTTTGTTTGTTTAACTATGTTGAAACTTGGTGTCCACCAGAGGAAAAGTAGAGCTAGGATAGGTTTTCAAACTTTAGTTAGCCCATGGGCAGAAAAACATTTTATGAAAAATAAGAAGTCTAAACAGAAGTTTTTTAGCCTTTGAATGAAGTGTGTTTGTCATCTAAGAGATCTTCATTTTAAGGCTAATGGAAATTGTTAATGAAAGTTTGGAGATTAAAGAAATATTTCTGTTGTCTTTAAAGCTTTTAAAAAATTCCATAGCAGCCAGAGTGTAAGGAGAAAACATCTTTTGATAATTTTTGGCCACTTAATACAGTCTACACAATGTTTATTTCTTTTTATACTACAACAGTTAGCCCAATGTTAAAAGAAAATATTTAATTTGAAAAGATTTTGTTGGGAAAACTTATCACAAGAGTTAGGAACAAAAAATTTAGTTTTTCCTACTAACATGGAGAATATATATGAAAATAAATACCAATTTTCTGTTTTAATTGGCTGTGTATCATAATTAGTAGTGATGTACAGTAGATATATGTTTTCTATCTTATTCAGAATTACTGCAAAAGATTGTCAGAAGAGAATCACCATATTTGTGCATTTGTATTCATAGAGCTGTGATTAGTATGAAACACTATAAAATATGGCCCTTCTCTCTAGGAGTTTTCATTTTAGTTGGAGAGATAAGATATATTGCTATAGTTAAGTCAAGTCCATAAGTATTTATCCAGTACTTACTTTGGGCAAGGCATTATGCTGCTAAGTGCTGGGAATACCAACACAGTCAGGTAAAATGAATGGCCCTGATCTGGAGGAGGAAGCGCAAAAATGGGTACGGGGAGGGGCAGGAAAAAGCATTGTAGAAAAAATCGGGGAGGAGAATGAGATACGTAGCCGTCAGAGGAAGGAAGACATAGGTGACCTTAGTTCTTTGGAAATCTCATGGTACTTCCTCTTGATACATTATCTAATATTGTGTCCATATCTTCCCAACTGGATGGTAAGATCCTTGAGCACCTGGACTGTATGCCATCCATTTTGGTATAATCAAAGATTTATTGAGTTTAATAGACTTAATCATTCCAAATTAATGATGGAGAAAATAAAAGTATATTTCAGTGGAGGTACTGGGGTTGTTTGAGAGGCTTCAAGGGAAATGGCATTGGAGCTGGATTCAGAAGGATAGGTAGGCAAGACAAAGGGTGTGCTTTTTTTTTTTTTTTGCTGAGACAATTGGGGTTAAGTGACTTGCCCAAGGTCACACAGCTAGGGAATGTTAAGTGTCTGAGATCAGATTTGAACTCAGGTCCTCCTGACTTCAGGGCTGGTGCTCTATCCACTGCACTGCCTGGCTGCCCCAAAGGGTGTGCTTTTTAGGAAGGTCTGTAGTGATGCAGATGTGCAAAATATGTTCCAGGAGAGAGTGGTTCTCTAGGCTTGTTTTTTTGGGGGGGGGCATCAAGAACCATTTGGGATGGAATAGCAGGGAAGCCTTGTGGCATGGCCTTTGAAGTGCATTAGTATTTTAGGAAGTAAAATTTAAGGCTCTCAGCTCTTCTCCCAAGTTCAGTGCCAGAATTCACTGCTTTGGGAATACCCCTGAAACAAAATGGTGAAGGGCAAAGTCAACAGTTTCGACCGTATTAGGCACCTGGTGACCAGGTTGCATTCAACTCGGGCAGAGCAGACATTGTAACTACCAATGACCCTTTCATTGATCTCAACTACATGGCTTATATGTTCCAATATGATTCCACCCATGGCAAGTTCAAGGATACTGTCAAGGCTGAGAATGGAAAGCTGGTTATCAGTGGGAAAGCCATTACCATCTTCCAGGAGTGAGAGAGACCCCATTAAAATTAAATAAGGAGATGCTGGAGCTGCGTGTGTTGTAGAGTCCGCTGGGGTTTTTACCACCATGGAAAAGGCCGGGGCTCCATTCTTGAAGGATGGAATCAAGCAGGTCATAATCTCTGCCCCTTCTGCTGATGCCCCAGTGTTCATGATGGGAGTGAACCATGAAAAATATGATAACTCCCTTGATTGCCAACATTGCCTCTGTACTACTAAATACTTGGCCCCCTTGGCTGAGGTCATTCATGACAACTTTGGCATTGTGGAAGGACTCTCATGACTACAGTTCACACCATTAGTAGATGGCCTCTTGTATTCCTGCTCCCCATGTATCTGTTGTGGATTTGACCTTGCCATCTGGAGAAACTTGCCAAATAGGGTGATATCAAGAAATTGGTGAAGCAAGCAGTAGAGACACCCTTGAAGGGCATCTTGGACTACACAGAGGATCAGGTTGTATCCTGTGACTTCAAGAGCAACACCCATTCTTTTACCCTTAATGCTGGTATTGCTCCCAACTACCATTTTGTCAAGCTCATTTCCTGGTATGACAACGGGTATAATTACAACAACTGTGTAGTGGACCTCATGGTCTACATGGTTTCCAAGAAATAAAGTGGAAAGCCATGAATCTTCATCTCCAGCCAAACCGCTAAGGAGCCCACATCCCTAACCTATGTTCCTATACTGAGAGTCCTATGCCCCATTCACATTCCTGTCCCAAAGTCATCCCTGTAGTGGGGTGGAAAGCCTAGAGTTCTGTATTGTGTACCATGAGTAAAGTCACCATATTAAGTGGGGGGAGGGGGGAAGTGAAATTTAGCTTTTTAAATGTTAATTTGAAAGTTTCTGTTCAACAACTAGCATAACTATAAGACTTGTAGAAGTGTTCATAAGACTTTTCCCTCAAGCTAAAATGCCATTTTCGACAATGTAGACTTTTGTTTTTGTTTTTTTATTAAAGCATTTTCAGTGCATATGAAGAAATTTTCTTGATTATCTTTTCAGAAGATGATTGTCTTCCAATGGTTATAGTGTTGAAAGTGTGATTATGGCTTTAATGACGTCATCTGCAAGAGCTGGCTAGCCACAGGGCCCAAGCCAGGTTTGGATCTTCACTTTCCTTCATTTTATAGTATACCTGATCCATTTTAGGGAATCTTAAGGAGAATAAGGAGGCCAGTGAGGGACTGAACTTGACTCGTTCTTTCCTGTAGTATTTGAGTTGAACAAAGTTGAGCACAAGGGGTTTTCTTCTTTGAGAATTTCAGTAGTGGCCTGGTGGAAACCTTGGCTAGGTTTCCTGTAAAATGGAGAGTCTTGAGTTTGATCGCCTGTCTGGTCTGGTCCAGTCTTGGTGTGCAAGAGATTTGGAATCACAAATTTAAGGCTCACATTCTGTCTAGACCCCATCCAACATCATTTTCTTCATTTGTACCAGATTATTGTAAGGAACATTCTCTGGAAACTGAAAAGTACAACTCTTATTATTGCTAGAACATGGAACTCTTTCCTTGTATTCTTTCTCTCTGGTGATTTTATTTTCTGATCTTATAGTTTCATCTAGAATGGGTAACACATTTTGGTAAAGGAACTGGCGAAAATAAATGTAACAAAGTCACTTGTATTTTGAAACACATTTTTGTGATGTGAAACAGGTTTATTATTTTGATCCCACAGAGGTAGTAAATTTTGAGTGAAATTAGGTAGATCCTCCTGACTTCAGGGCTGGTGGTCTGAGTTTAAATCTGCCTCAGACACTTAACACTTCCTGGCTGTGTGACCCTGGGCAAGTCACATTACCTCAGCAAAAAAAAAAAAAATTCAAGAATTTCTTCAGTTGATAAAATTTAGAATTCTCTTTTAAGTATTACTGAAAGAATAAATAGAATTTGGGCCTGTTTTCTTAGTTTTATTTTATTCTGCTCTTACTGCTTGAGTGAGATTAGTACAAATTAATTTTGTTTCAATGAAAGAGTGGTTATAACAAATATTTCCAAGTGTTAATTTTCATTTACTTGATGTAACAAAATTTCAATGAAGTGAAATAATTGGGGCATCCCTTTGAAACTGGCATAAAGTATGATCTTATGTGTGGAATATTTTCTATTAAAAAAGCTTCAAGAAGATATGTTAGGTGTGCAAGAACATATTATAGAATCTTTTTGTGTGGTTCATTTTGAGCATTAGGTTTTGCTGAAAATACCTTCCTTTCTCCCTGTATTAGAAATAGGACAATTATAAATGAACCACTTAGAAATTCAATATAACAACATAGATCTTTGTTCCTTTAGTTTTAAAAATTGAAGTCCGGTATTTTGTTCAATAAGCTGTGTTGATGGAATCATTTTGTTTTAATACACCAGCATTTTCTCTAACATTTCTCTATATCAGCATTTTCTCTAATATTTTCTCTAATAACTAATATGAGTTCATATTAGGGTGGAGAGGCCTTGCAAAGATGCAGATTACAACTCTTCTTTTGGTGTTGACATAGCCAAAGATTTTCTACCCAGAGACAGGTTAGTGATGAACTCCTGTTCTTGGAGTCTTTCCAGCTTGGTAAATCCTACTTGGAAACATAACTTGTAATGAAAAATGACTGTTTTATAATGGTTTACATTAATGAACTGTCAGATCTCTGATCTCCCTCAAGTGTCACCTCTTGATGCTGTAGGGGTCTTGTCCTGTTGTGTGGCTCTTAAAGGCCCTTGTCTGCCTTTCTGATTCCTTTGCAGTGCTGGTTGCCTCTCCCTTTTGTTATATGACTGGGCTACCATCTTTTCTGGTTCCATATTTCATTATTAGAATAATTTATTACATTTCTTTGTCACAAGTGAGTGTCAGCTATATGCTTTAGTAGCTTCCTTGTGCCCACCACAGTCATGTTTTTCTTTGCCTCTTAAGTTATTTGTAATTGCTATTCTCCTGAGATTAGGGTGTTTTATTGCTTCATAGCCTCTCTGGGAGGAGATTGGTATATAGTACTTTTGAAGCAGAAATCAGTTTTTGATCATAGTTATGTATATATAGCATGTCATACTTTACCAAATGTAATCTAGGCTAAAAGTATTCTTCTCTATTCTAAACCTAGCTCAGTGTTTGTCAGCAGCTCCTCTTTTGTATGTATGTGGCCTACTCAGCGGTCTGCTTCTTATTATATTGGCTTTTGTATAAATTTAATGTATGTACTGGAAACACCACATTTGAAGAGATTTCCAAGACTGAATTTTCTTTTATTGAATAAAATGTTTTTTTTTTAAAATCAATAGAGAACATAGACATAGGTGAATTCTATCTTTTTCATACCACTTTCAGTTTTATGATATATTCCTTTTTAATGGTTTATTTCATTATTATTTTTTTAATATCAAGACTAACTCCAATGCTTGACTGTCAGAAATGTTTACTGAAGATGGCCATGTTGGTACGGTAATGCCCTCCACTTTCACTGGCTTATTGTTAAGGCCATAGTGCTTGTTGATGCTAAATTCATGTTGGCCAGTTCTCCCTCCCCTCCCCCCTTGCTGTGCTGTTTCCCATTCTTTTAAGAATCTTTCCTTTCTTTGAAAAAGCTTTAAAATTGATCCCTGAGTGAGTTACTTGAAAATTGTGTCACCTCCCCAGTGGATTTCTCCAGTACCCATTGCATCTGATTTCTTTTATCCTTCTCTATCTACACTTTCTTTTTTAAAATTCTAATTATGAACTTTGCAGACATCAACAAATGAGTATTTTCATATGCGAAGAAAAAGATGATTGGATAATATAGGCTGAGATTCTCTCTTATGGATTTCCTTTAAAAGTATAAATTGTATTGTAGATGTAGCACAACACTATCTGACTTGTCATTGTTCCCTTCTGAGTTGTCTTCTGTTCTCCTATGGGTAGTTTTCGAATGTTACATTGCCACTCTTTTGTCCCCATTTCTTCTTCTTCTTCTTTTTTTATTAATACTTTTTATTTGCAAAACATATCCCATTTCTTCTGAAAATGCCTTTGTACTCCTAGTTTTTCAGGCATGAAAGGTAGGTGGTAAAGTTTATCCATGAAAGTTCCACTTCTGTCATGAATGAGAACATAGCACTTCTCATAGGTCAACAGTTTGTTCTTTATATCCGTTCATTGCTTTCCTTTGGGTTTCCTGAAGCAGAGAACCTGATTGAATGCCCAAGGCCTCTGCACGGTGTCTCCCTCAACACTTTTTCCAAGATAGTTTTTGCTGTTTTCTTTGCTTACCTTGATATCACTTAGATCAATGAACTTTGTTAGGCTTGCCATACAATACCTCTCCCTTTTCCTCTGCTATTGCTGTTAGAGCATAAGCTGCAGTTCTCCTTGTGACAGTGTCTTATTTTGAGCATTACAAGGCAGAATGACTAGGAATATCACAAAAGCTGTTTGCTTGTTTGTACCAAATTGTACAGGAATCTTGTGGAGGAAAACACTTCTATTGATTTTCATAGAGGATTTGTATGGATGTGGTTCATTTCCTCTAGTAAATGGCTAATCAAGCCCTTAAGAATACTGACAGTTGGGCTAGTGTAGCTCAGGTGATTGGTGATGTCTATTCTGATAGAACCGGGTCCTGCTGCACAGGTGCTCAGAAATGAAGGACAGACACTTGGGTATTATTTTTTGCACTTCATTGATTTTGGTATACAAATAACAAACAAAATAACTAATTCCTCCCTTGGGCGCCCTCTTTGAGATGCTTGGCACCTACTAGGGCAGTAATACTGCCCTAGAGAAAGGTTTATTCCCTTTCCTGCTCATTTCCTTTTCAGCCCCACATGAACTTTTCCCATCCCTCAAACATTGCTCAGTCAAACTGCAGGTTCAGTAACATTTTACATATTTAAAGTCATTTATGAAGGGAAACGGGCAAGCCTTTCTGGATTCTAATGTTATTGCTTTTGAATATAAATTGCTTTTATGCATACCAGCTCATGGAAATGTGGCTGAATAAAAGGCATTACAAGATTTGCTTCAAATGAGAAAGAGTTAAGATTGATAATCAGCAGTGTTTCTTCTAAGGGTATATGTCAGAGGTTTGAAAATTTATTCTCTTAATGTAAATATTCTTATGATGACTGTTATTTGATACAATTAATTTGTTATCTCAACTTATATATTCAAATTACCCCAATTTCTCTATTACTGGGATTTTACTTAGGTTATTTTGTATCCTGATTCCCCAAGCCTTGGGAAAATAAGGTAACAGTCTTTCTAGCATGTGACAGACAAAAGTCAAGTTGAAAAATTTGAAGTCCTTTTTAGTGATTCCATATAGATAACTTTCATATAAATGCAACCATTAATATAACTTTAAACCCCATAATTATTTTAGAGGCATTGGGTATATTTGCCCCTTTAACCTAGTCTGGGCTTCTTGATTTCTCCCCTGTAGCTGAACCCTACCCTATACCTCTTTAAATGTCTGAGCATTTTCTTTCATTCAGAAAATAGAAGAATGAACTGCTATCTTGTATTCTTCTGTTCCCATCATATATTTGAAGGCTATTCAGCTTACCTAAGCTAATGCTAACTTAATAAAACTTAATTTCACTTGCTTTTCCCTCTTTATACACTTCAATCTACTAAAAGCATTATCTATCCTGTATTAGGGAATATTGTTCGTTGTGGATTTTGGAAAAGTAACAGAGTTATTTCCTGGAGTCTCTTTACTAGAATTTTTTAAAGACATTAATGTGGACATATTCACTTTTAGGCTCATGATTTGGTAAATAACCAGGATGTTCGTCTCTATGAGCAGTAGTCTGATTTATCTAGCCCTTTGCAGCCACTTAACTCTGAGAGACGGAAACTTTACCACGGAGAATAGTTATGTAGGTAAACAAAGATCATTTTATCTATGACTTATTAAAAATAGAAATGGCTGCAGTGGCTGTGTAAGGAAGAAGTCACAGGAGTCAAGTATCCTAGTTAGGTCTTGAATAATGAGATCTTGTGGAAATGAAGAAGGCTTTGTAGGTAAAGGAAAACCTGGCACATTTTCAGGGGTCTGCAGGACACAAGATTTAGAAAAAAGTGAGGCAACCTGAAAGTAGCAAGAACTTTAAAATTTCAGAATTTGTTCATCTTTTGGAGCTTTCTTTATCTCACTGTTTGCTGTTACATTTACATTAAACATCATATAGGTATACCACAGCCACTAGTTACCAGTGGGATTGTAGCTTGTTTTTCACAGTAGTTTACATCTTTATTGTTTTTTAAAGTTCAAAAAGTCTTGTCCACAACAGCCTTACAGCATTGGTAGCACATTTATTATCATTGCAACAATTTGATAACTGAGGATTCTGGGACTCAAATAATATTAATTTGCCTGATTTTTCTTGTGCAGCTTGATGAATATGAAAATATATTTAGAAGAATTGCACATGTTTAATCTCAAGTGGGTTGCTTGCTATATCTAGAGGAAGGGGGAAAAGAGGGAGAAAAATTTGGAACACAAAGTTTTGCTAAGGTGAATGTTAAACTATCTTTGCATGGATTTGGAATAAAAAATAACATAACTTGCTCATGTCTCCCACACAACTGCTCAATCAGACTGGATTAAAACTCTTGTCACCAGACCCCAAATTAGGTGCTAGTTCCAACCATATGAGGCAGCCTTTGAAAAAATTCATTTATCATTGTTGAATGTTAAAATTTGAAGGTATAGCACGTCCACATCCTCATTTATAGCTGAATGAATGTAAACTAACGTCATCATCATTGGCATCAGAAGTGCTCCATTGAGAGCAAAACTTGTGGAGAAATCCAGATTCCGTAGGCCATGGCCAACCCTGACCTTGAGGTGAGACGACCAAAAAGTAGACAAGGAAAGATGATTGAGACAGGCTGGAAAAGTACCAGAAGAAAGTAGTTACTCTCTCAAGTTCAGGAGAAGGGCCTAGTCATCCAGGTCACCAGGACAGAAAACAAAGACCTTGACTTGGGTCATCAGAAGGAACCTTTGGAGGAGCTATGAGGAAGCTTGCAAGTTCTAACGGTGAAAGATAGAGCTGCTAGGGGCCGCCATGGACCTGGAGTTAGGAAGACTTCTCCTGAGTTCAAGTCCAGCCTCAGACTGTGTGACCCTAAGCCAGTCACTTCACCCTGTTTGCCTCCATTTCCTCATCAGTAAAAATGAGCTGGATAAGGAAATGGAAAACCACTCCAGTACCTCAGCCCAAAAACTCCAAAAGGGTCATGAAGAGTCAGATACAACTGAAAGTACTGAACAGCTGCAAAAAAATGAGAGAAATGATAATTGAATCACTTCTGTGATATCATCTGATGATTACTCATCACTATTAAATTGGGAAAAAAGATTGAAAAAGGGATAAAATTCATTGTAGGTGGGGCTGTGAAACTGGCAGACTTATATTGCTAAATGATGTAGCATTTCTAGAGAACAATAAGACACTTTTTTAAAAAGAACTATCAGACTTCTTCCTCTGATTCAGTGATTCCACAACCAGGACTTCAAAGATGTTATTGAAAGGGGTAAAGAAAATATTCGTCATGGCTTTATTTTAGTGACAAAGAGATGGCAATATTCATGTGACTGATGGAGTATGAGTGAATAATTGTGATGCTCAAACATAATGGGATATTTACTACTCCTTAAGAAATGACAAGCATGAAGAATACAAAGATATGGAAAGACTTAAATGAAATAAAATAGAACAAAGAAAGCCAAATCAGAGAGATGTGAATTTAGAGCTAAGAGAATCTTTAAAAATACATAGAAGACATAAGGAAGTCTAGAAAGCAGGATTATTCTCTTATTATTTTGTTAAGATAAATCTATACATTTGAAAACAAAGCTTTAGTAATTAGGAGTATGGTTTTATATATGGCCCTTTTTATTTTGTTTGAATTTTCTGGATCACTATATTTGGAATAATAGGATTTTGAAAAGAGAATGCAATTTCAGTAGAATGTTGAAGGCAGAAGTCATATGGCAAGAAGTTGAGAGATGCTGTGACTGATGAAGAAAGGGAAGGGGATAAGGAGTTAAGCCCCTACTATGTTCCTGACAGTATTCTAATAAGTATTTACAAAGAAAGTCTCATTTGAGCCTCATGACACTTCTGGGAAGTAAGTGTTATTATTAGCCTCATTTGAAGTTGAGGGAAAAGAGGCAAAAAGAGGTCAAGTTATTTGCCATGGGAAATATAGCTAGCCTGCAAGAGTTTGAAACTGAATTTGAACTTGGGTCTCCTTGCTGCCAGGCCTAGTACTTTATCCACCGTGCCACCCAAATGTCTA
The DNA here is from genome assembly GCA_023553655.1 of Myrmecobius fasciatus. Lineage (NCBI taxonomy): Eukaryota > Metazoa > Chordata > Mammalia > Dasyuromorphia > Myrmecobiidae > Myrmecobius > Myrmecobius fasciatus. The sequence continues at coordinate 336,614 of JAJPUD010001281.1, forward strand.
AGAGCTACACAACGAGGGTACAGATAGGAAAGTCACACTCCTGGCTCCCAAGCAGGGGGCAGGCTACATCAGTGGAACGTCTTAGCTGTGATTGTGTGGAAAGGCCCCAGCAAGGCAGAGAGCAAGGCTGCCTCTTCAGCATCGCATCTACTTGGAACCATTTGCCAATGCTGAGGACTTGGTTAACAGCAGCTTTCTCTTTGGGATCTTTACTCAGTGTGGCTTCAGCATGTGTAGAAGCAGGGTTAGGCTGCACCTTCATAAGGCTTGGAAGCACTGCTGTGCCCAAGGCCCAGGTCCCTGGCCTAAGGAATGGAGGTGGTGATCCAGATTATGGTTGTGATGGTGATTTAATTTGTCTGGTACATGATGCTTTTCATTTCTCCCCCAGGGTTTCCTTATTGGATCAACTAGACTGATTTGCCTGACTCATGAATGTCATTGGTTGGCAGTTGGTGGGAATAGCCAGACCCCTCTCCACAGTAATTGGTAACCGAGTTGATAGCTGTGAGGGCTGGACTAGAAGTTAGACTGGTAGTTGAGGGGGTAGCACCCTGGGCTTTTATATGGATACCTTCTTGGGTGGTAATTAGCCAATAGCCATTACTGGTTGTGAGAAAGGCGGGCTCCCTTCACATATTTCTGGGCTGAAAGCAGGTTCAATGGCCTGGGGGACACTGCGATTTCTAAGGCTCTTGTATTTTGTGTCCAGGATCATCTCCATCAGGGTTCAGAGAAGAGATGATAGTCAGTGGGCTGGAGGTTGTGTTTGGTTACCTAACAATTGCTGTGTCCTGTCTTGTTGGAATCCTTGGTAGAGCAGCAGGGTCACTGAATGGGGGCTCTTCTCACTTTGGGATGCAGTTGGTTATTAGGCCAGTGCTGCATCCTCCCTGGACTGGTCTCTCAGGGTCCCCTTCTAATCACCACAAGATTTCTGAATCAAGACTTATGTTCTTCTTGAGGAGTGAGTGGGGTCCTTCTGGACCTTCTGGAGGTTTTTAAGAAAAGGCCAGCAGATCTCCTAAACTAGAAATGGGATTACCTCTGAACTCCTTTCTAAATCCAAAAATTCTAAAAACTTGCCAGAATTTCTAACACCGATAATCCAAGCAGGTAGGTAATGTGGCAGGAAAAGCACTAGTCTCAGTGGCAAGAAGATAGGAGTTAGACCATCCCTTGTACCCTTCCTTCTTATGTGACCCCAGGCTGGTCATTCCACTCTTAGTCTCCACTTCCTTTCCTCTAAAAATGGAGTTAATGAGCTACCCTTTGTAAAATGCTTTTCAGATCTGAAAGCACTATTTAATTATTATCCAATTAATGGGAAAACACTTGATTTACCACAGTTGAGGTGTTTGAGATATTTTAATGGTAGTCTCTGTTGAACAAAGTGAGATATTCTGTGCATCCCTTTGGGAGTTACGTGTATTCTGGGTGTTATCATGCTAGTCTAATAGTAGAAGTCTGTCCTCATAATGTAACTTTTTTTGCTGTATCTGCTTACATTTCTGCACTATGATCTGGGACAGGTTTAAATGTCAGCAGCCACCCATGGCCAGATTGCCATTGATTTCTCTTGCTTGGTAGAATGGGCAAAATTATAAAATCTTCAGGTTTAAGGCTCAGGACTGAGGAACTTTTGCAAGGAACCAGCCCATTAGAGGGTTGAGTACTTCCAGTGAAAGAAATAATCCAGAGGTTGATGGAGTTTCAAAGGAAAGGAGGATTTGTGAGGTGGTAGTCAAGTCAGCAGGATATCCTGGGGAAGAGTGATGAAATATTAGCATGCTTAATGTAAACCTTAGAAGGAAGAGGAGTTAAATATTGGCATTCACGTGCTCTGACTGTTTTATCTCACTTTGGACACATGGAGAGCAGTAACTTCTTTTACCTACCACCTGTGCTGTAAGACTGACTGAAATTGAAAGAAGTGAGAAAAAGATTTCTTCCTTAAATCTCCAAAAACAGAACTGCCCTCATGACACATGCTCACTCTGTCCCTTATCTGTTTACCAATATTTAAATCTTGGATTCTCAAAGTGATGAATGAGATGTGTGATTTTTTTTTTTAAAGTATTGGTAATAACTCCCTGTTTGAGAAGATGCTCTACAGGAGTTAGGCAGAACTCAGGTTTAGATTAACATCTTGGACCACAAAATAGACATGACCTTAATTTTTTTTTTTATTTTTTTTATTGCTGCCTGAAAACATTTTGATGACTAGAGAAATAGATCAAATACATTTTACAGCTTTCAATTAGAGGAAAATTCCTAACCAAACAAGGGCTAGAAGTGATCATGAAAGATAAAATAGATAGTTTAGATAAGATAAAATTGAAATAAATCTTACATGAACAAAATTAGTGTAACTGGGGTAGGAAAGGAAGTGGTTAGTTGGAGGAAACAATCTTTGAATAAGAAAAGAGGCTAACATCCAAGATATATAAGGAACTGACACAAAAATAGAAGACTGAAAGCCTTTCTCCAGTTGGTAAGTGGTCAAAGAATATGAAAAAATAGTTCTCAAAAGCTATAAAAAAGCATATGCACGATCGCCTAAAATCTTTAATGTTTTAGGATGAATGCAAATTACAAATCCTTGGGTTTCTCCCTCACATTTTGCAAATTGGAAAAAGTGACACAAGATGAAAATAATCAGTGCTGAAGGAGTGATAGTGAAAATGCAGGTACTAACACCTTATTGATGGATCTGTGAATGGTCCAACCATTCTCAAAAGTGATTTTGAAATTATGCTGAGAAGTGAAGGTCCATTTATCCACAAAACTATTCATAGCAACACTTTCTGTAGTAACAAAGTCCTTGATTAAAGAAATGGCTGAACAAATTTTGGTACATGGAAGTAATAGCATATTCTTGCATTGTAAAATATGATGTATATGAAAAATATAGAGAAGCATGGATAGATTTATATGAACTTAAGGAAACAGCACCAGGAAAACAATGTAAACAATGACAGCAGCAATATATTTAGAAAACAATGCCAGCAGAAATCGAAAGCAAAATGTCAGCCCCAAATAGAGAGAGGTTGTAGAGGTAGAAGATTGTGGGTTATGAATTAGTGGACTCATTAATTCTCCTGAATTGGGTTTTGTGGGCTTTTTTTTTTTTTTTTTAGCACTTTTTTTTTTCATTCATTGTTAAAAGAATTGACTTTGTGAAGGGGAGATGAAGGAGTATATTAGAAAATAAAGGTGATATAAAGACAAGATATAATGCAAAAGTTTTAAAAAGAATTATCCTGGGGCAGCTAGGTGGCGCATTGGATAGAGCACTAGCCCTGAAGTCGGGAAGACGAGTTCAAATTTGGTCTCAGACACTTAACATTCCCTAGCTGTGTGACTCTGGGCAAGTGACTTAATCCCAATTGCCTTAGCAAAAAAGAAAAAAAAAAAAGAATTATCCCAAAGTATATTGATATTTTAAGAAAAGTTTCTATAGTAACAGATATACTTGATCTTTAAATTGTTATTGAAAAATGAGTAGGTTGGCATAGATCATCTCTAAGATCTTTTATCTCTTGAACTATTAATTCAGGTCAGTCTTTATTGCCTACGATAGCATGATGTCCATAATGTAAATTTGTGGTCTCCCCCTCCCCCAGTTTTTGTTGGGTTTATTTGAGAGAAACTTGTTTTCATAATTGGCCCCATTGATTTTCTTTTCAAGGAGCCAGCTTTTGGAGGCAAACATGAAGCCCCATCTTCTCCTATTTCTGGCCAGCCCTGTGGAGATGACCAGAATGCTTCTCCTTCCAAACTTTCCAAGGAAGAGTTAATACAGAGCATGGACCGGGTGGATCGAGAAATTGCAAAGGTAGAGCAGCAGATTCTCAAACTGAAAAAGAAGCAGGTAAGTATGTTTTGTAGCCTTTCAAATGTTGCCCGTATTGCCATCACTGCCACCCAACTTTCTTCCTACGTTACCTCCTCTGATATGGGTACTGCTCTTAAGTTACTCTTCCAGAACACAGCTCAGTTACACTAGGGCCATCAGAAACTTTGGGTGGCTTTTTCACCTGGCATTGAAGATCTCCAACTCTGCTCATCCTCTAGACAGAGAAATCTTTAGCCGAATGGAATAATTGACCTTTCCTGAGCAGAATGCATGCATTCCTCTGTCTTTTTTGTTCTTTTAAATGTTGCTTCCTCTGTGCAAAAATTTCCCTGCCCTTTGAAATTCTGTATTGTTCCAAAGCCCAGTTCAGATTCCTCTAAGAGTTGCCCTTGACCTTTCATCTTCATGCTCTGCCTGTGCCCAGTGAGATTTGGAGCTCTCTGAGCATAGGAGTTGCCTTGTTTTACAAACTCATGGGCCTTTGGTAATGAAGGTGTAAACTTGAACGAAGGTGGGGTCAGGATGGACCCATGGCCTCACTGGTGTAGGATTATCTGGGTGAAAACATGTCTATACCTCCAATGCCCCTGAAGTTTTAGAGGGTCTTGAGAAATGAAGCCACTGCCCTGGTACAACACGAGATATTTTAGAGACCAGATTTAAAGAGAGACTTCCCTGATTCCAAGTCTCTCTCTCTCTTTACTACCCTGTGTTGAATTGAATGTGAATGCTAATTGCATGGTATTAATTATATTACTAGGCAGGTGTGGGTATGATTATTTTGGGATATAGATAAGTGACCTGGCCTATTTTACAAGTAAAATGGCTTAAATCCAATGACAAGGTGTTTTGAAAATTAGGTTCTTCTAAATGATAGTGTTGATGAACTAGTTTCCAATGCTATTTCCAATTTCCAATTCCAATGTAATTGACAAGTCAGTTCCATTAATAGAAAATAGTTTTATTAATGCATTAATGGAATAACCCTTTACAACTCCATAATATTTTATTTAAATGTATTTGAAAAGTTGGTAAGCTTTTAATTAAAATTAGTTTCTGTCTAATCCTTTTAGAACTAATTGATCAGTGGACCAGCTTTATGAGGTTTCAAGGAAATGTCAGATAAAGAAGAAAAAAATAGTCAAGTAGAAGACAACCCTTTGTCTTATTGGACCCAAAGGCCCCATTCCTGTGTGTTTTGGGTAGCATACTTTCTCGCCTTCATGGTGGCTATTTTTCTGTTTTTAGGCTTTTGCTGAATGTTGTGAAGCAGAGTCGGCTTTTTTCTGGAGCACAGAGATAATTTCGGTTGTAAATGCCACTGGTTGACTAGGGGAACCTTTTTAGAAGAATTCATTCTGCCAGAAAAATGTAGAGTGAAAACCTGAGTGTTAATGTAGATGTGCTGTAAAGTCCTTGAAAGTCATGGAGCCCATCCAGAGGCTTAGGAGAGTGAAACATGCTCAAAGCTTGAGGAAGGATTGTAGCTCCAGAGCTGAAAGGGACCTTCCAGGCCTCCCGGTTCAGCTTCCATCATCCTTGGCCGGCCTGCGTCAATGGGAGAGTGCACCCCATAGGAGTGATAGGAGAAGGTTACCCAAGGGGGTTAGTTGTTGGTATTTATAAGTAGATTTATGCATGTTCTGGGTAGAAAGATTTTTTTTATTGCTATATGGAACATATAGGAACTTCATAGGACAGTGCATGATGTAACAAGGTAAAAGGAAGAAAGAAATAAAGGAATTATGATTTTAAATTTAAAATTAAGGGTGAACTAAAATAGTTGGCAACCCAACAAATAAGTAAATAAGTAAAATTAGATTTAAATACAATGTTTAATACAGCCTTAGAGCTTTGATTTTGCTAGTCTAATCTGCAGCTGTCAGGGAGGAATCTTCCCTTCAGTGCAGGCCTGTCCTGCCTCTGTAGCTTTAGGGCACTGAAGGACTTACTGTTTGCCAAAGGCCACAGTGTCAGGGTTTGTTGGAGGCTGGCCCAGGCCTGCTTGACTCTGAGGCCAGTTTTCTCTCTGTTCCTTCGTGCTCCTCCATGCTCTTTCCCCTTCCCAGGGACAAGTCTAAAAAAAAATCTGTTTTTTTTTAAGAGAAGTAGGTTTCTGGTTCTTATGGGGAAGTCATCTTGATCACAATACAGTCAACATGCTTCCATTGCCTTGTGGCCTATAATGCCATCTGGCTGACTTGCCAAGTGGCTGGGATTTTATAGAGACATGAATCGCTTTGTAAATTTTTGTCATTTGGAAATTTGATGAGTGTGCTTATGCCTTTATCCATGTCATTGATAAAAATGTTAAAAGAATAAAAACTTTTTTGTTGGCTTATCACCAGTCTCTGAGGTTTTCTACCAGAAACCTTCTGCCTCATTGTATTGAAACATTAGTGACTCCTCTTAAAAGTCCAATTATTCTTCTAGTTCTAAAGCTCTCTCTCATCATCTGGTTGATCTCTCTCCATTTTCTCCACAAGATGTATATCAGTTATTATTTTTATTATGTCCTTTCATAAATGTTCCACCTTGATTTGGCTCAGTGTACCGGAATTTTAGGTTGCTTGACATTTTGAGGGTGACAGCAGAGTCCTGGGGTTGTCCCTCACTTATGCCCCGTGGCTAGCTTACCTTATTTTCTAATTCTATGTTTTCTCAATGATAGTCTCTATTCTGCTTTGTCTCACTGGCTCATGTCACAGACCATGCTCCTTTCACTCCCCTCTAACCATTTATTCAGTCCAGCTTGCCATTTGCCTGCCACTGCAGGCCTGCTTCTTCCCTCTCAGACTATCATCCTATTCACTGAATTATCAGAATCTAGGTCCCAAGTTTCTGCCAAACTTTTTCACTCATTTTTTGAAACTTTTGCACTTCCTTGGTGGGGCCCCATTATCTTGATGGGTGACCAAGTTGCAAAGGAGTCTACCTTAATGCAATATATAGAGCTGATCTCCGATCATATGTTACCTTCCAATCTTGAGATCTTGACTATTATTCTGTGTATGTCTCCTTCTTTTCTCCTCCATCTCTTGCTCTGGGCATGGTAATCATATAAATAATACCTTTACTTCTGAAAAGTATTTTTTATTGACTGTGCAGTGGATCAACTCATTGTCCTTGTGATTTCCCCAATTCAAAATTAACCAGTTATCCCTCTGTCCAATCTCTTCCTAGTAGATTAGTTAGCTCCTTGTGAACAGACTGTCTCTTTTTTGTATATCCAGGACTTGAGCATAGTGCATAGCATATGGTAATTCATCTTAATATAAACTCAGGCAAGTCAGTTAACCAGTCCAAGGCTCATTTTCCTCATCGATAAAATAAGGGTGTTGGACTAGATGATGTCTAAAATCCCCTTCAAGTACAAATCTGTGATTTTTGGTCTTCAGGATTTAATAGGAAAAGGTAAAATCAAAGGGTAGGAATGCTGAATATTCAGTGGAATTAGTAAAGTCTAGGAAAGAATTGTCATTTGGGACTGAAGGACAGTGGAGAAAAGGGAAAGATGTGAAACACAATTTGTTTCAGACAAATGTTGATTTCATTTTTATTTAACAAGATGTTTCTGTTCTGTTCTGCATGTTGATGTGTTAAGTTAGATCAGAAACACTATCTCAAAGGGACTAGGATCTGGTTTGATTTAACAAAACACAGTCCCAGTCTCCTCAGAAAATTGCCGCAAGAACTATTCTGCCTTTTCAGGAATTTTCTGAACTTGAGATGATGAGAGCTTGAGGCCAATATCTTGAAGGGATGCAAATTTTTTTTGTTTTGTTTTAGTGTGGGGAAGTCTTGGGATTGTGTTATTTCACAGTTGGGAGGGCCCTGACAGGTGGTCTCCTCTAATTCTTAAGGCTAAAGTGACTTTAGAAAGGTCATATGTCTAGTTAATAATAATTAGTCCTTATTTTCCATGGCTCATGGGGTGGTACTGGAGGAAATATCACTAATGAGGATCTATTTTTGGTTGTTTCTGAAAAGATATTTTCCAGGAGTATCTTCATAGCCTCACAATTTAGCAAGTGACTGGTCAACTCTTGGATTTCTATAAATATCTTGATGTATTATTTCCTTTTAAGTGAAATTTAGCAAGACATGTTCAGAAATGTGTCTTAGTGATGACTAGTGACCTTCTGTATTAGTTTGTTTATCACAATTTTAGTCTATCTCTTTTTCTAATTGCTGACTTGTAAAAGTACTTCATTACTTATGAATTTTCACATATGATTAGGCTTTGTTAGATGAAATAATTTTAACTCTTTTCCCCACTTCTATATGGTATGGTATTTCAATATGATAGTTGCTGATTCAAATTTATTGCCTTTTTGGAAACATCTCCAGTTTTTCTTCACCAGTCATCTGCATTTATTGAGCTTCTACTCTTTACTAGCATTCTGTCAAACCCTGGGGGAAGATGAAAAAAAATATACTTTGCAAGGGTGACAGGAATTAAAAAAAGACTAAGGCAGGCCTTCAGGTGACATATAGAAACATAGGGAAACCAAAATTTTTTGTACAGGCATATATAAAAATTCATTATATTGTAATAGGGAAAGATGAGAAAGAAAATATTTACTGATAACAATTAGGGGACCAATTCTATTCCATGAAATCTTCCCAGAAGAATTGAATAAAATTTGGCACAAGATAAGGATATGTGTGATTGGGAGAATTTTACATAGGCTGTGACTGGAGGGATGTAAGATGTACAGATAGGCTGACTCTATGAACTGGCCCAAAATCAGATATAGAAGCTGGAAAAAAGGGAGTAAATAGGTAGATTCCAAAGTTTGAGAAAGTATCTATCTAGCTGTCTATTTTACAATAGAACAAAACAATTCTGCTTACTTAATGGAGCTGTTGATCACAAAAGCTTGAGTTGAGCATTTTTTAAAAATAGTTTTTATTTTTTCAAGTAGATGTAAAGATAGTTTTCAACATTCATCTTTGCAAAATCTTATGTTCCAAATTTTTGAGACAGTATTTAAAAACCCTTGTGTGTAGATCCATAAATATAGAGGTTTATATTCTGTAATCTTCATCTTGTGGCCTCCTCCAGTTTTGATGTTTTTAAAAATATTTTACTACTTTGTGTTATCAAATAGTAACATACAAATAAGGGTAATGTATGTGCAAACTTAGGGTACTGTGTAAATGTCAGCTATTAGTATTTCCTGCCTGTCATTTCCCAATTCCCATTTTATATTTGTGCTATTTATCCTGCCTATTTAATGGTTGTCATTTTAATGATAATTTAAATACATCTAGAATATATGCTTAAAACAATGTGTCTTTTAAAGTTTATCCATTATTGTTATAAGTTATATTACTTAAAATTTTTTTTTTTTGTCTTTATCATAGAATCATGCTTTTGATTTGCTTTTTTGTACCTTTAAACATTTAGTTAAAAACATTTGGGGGAATATTTATGACATAGTTTTATGAAGAAGCAACCAATCTTTTGATTTCCTTTTTTGTTTCATTTTTAAACAATTTTAAGGTAATTTTTACTTGAATAAAAATATAAAAGTATTTTCTGTGCTCATTGTTTCCCATCATTGTCTTTTTCAGTTTTTTTAAATTAACTAAAAATAATGGTTCTTATTGTAATTGTGTTCATTTAATTTTTTAAAAATGATTACACAACAGAAGTAGCTAACTGTTGCTCAGTAGTCTGCTTTATCTCTAGTGACTAATTATTAGTTGGCATAACATGATGCAGATGTTTGATTTCTTTTTCTTTCTGTTTCTTAGCAACAACTTGAAGAAGAAGCTGCTAAACCTCCAGAGCCAGAGAAGCCTGTGTCCCCTCCTCCTGTGGAGCAGAAACATCGTAGTATTGTCCAAATTATTTATGATGAAAATCGGGTAAGCCTGTGTTTGCTGGGAGGTGCTTGTTGAATGTAGTCTTCAGCATTATATTAAAACACATTCCATTCTTGGTTATGAGAGTAGGTTGCAATAAGCATTTGATCAGTTTTTGCAAATCTCTTAGGATTCATGAACTTTCAGGACTTGAAGATGATTTTTTTTTTTTTTTCCCTCCTTTTCAACAGATTAGATTGAAAGCTCTTCGATAGCCATTTTTTGTAAGGAAATAGGCCTGATTCTTGAGTACAGTTTGTTTCAAGAAATTGATCTGGTTGGCTTGGGGGAAATCATCTAATTACAGATTCTGACAGTAGCAGTGTACATTGTCTACTGGCCCAAGTCACAGAGAAATCTCTGGTTACTTAAACTCTTGGGAGACATATATAACATTCATTGGTAATAAGCTAGTATCATAGGTGGAAATTGTCTCTGAACTTGATTATCATAAACTTTAAAACTTATACTTGGGATTCACAAAGACTATGAATCTTTCAAACCAATTTCAGCTTTCATTGCTTCATGAAATAACTTCCTTATCACTTGTTTTCTTTGAAATAAAAATTCCAATTGGTTTGAAATGAATTAGTTACAATAGTGTTTGTCCCCTCACCCTCCCATTTTTGTTCAAGCTATTGTAACTAAAGCACTATTTGTGATTAAAAAAAAAATGGTGTAGATAATAGTAGTCATTTGTATATATACAATTGTAATACATGTGAATTTATAAATCTTTGACCTTTTCTCCATGTTAGTCAGTTTTTAACATTTATAAAATTTACGTAACAAGATTTGTGACTTTGTTTGAATTCCTATATATAAAATTTACAATTTTAATCAGTTTTATGCTTTAAAATTAACTGTATTTCCTTAAACACTGTCTTACTTAACCAACAGCTTATAATGTTTTAAATGATAAAGGAAAAGAAATTGTTAACTTGAGGCTATCATGAGGTATTACATAAAAATTGTGAATATTCAGTTGACTTGCTGCTATGAAAAGTGTAGCCATCATTTAAAAAAAAATGTAGCCATCAAAATATTTATTCATTATACAACAAAGCTTAAGGGTCTGTCTGATAAACCAGCTTAGGGGCCAAGAGGAATTAGGCTTGACTCAAAACAAATGCTGTGATGCAGTAAATCAGGTTCAATTCAAGATGAGAGCTATGTGATTTTCTCCTTTGATAGTGTTTCCTTTGATAAGTGTTTGTTGTAAATTAATATATTTATAAATGAAAAACTGATGAGAATGCTTATATGTACAGAGCTTCTTTGTAGGTTCATAAACTAGATTTATAGCTAATTCCCCCCTAAGAACCTAACTTTTTGAAATAGTTTGCTTAAGAGAGAAATATTAAGTTCTAAGTACTTTGTGGATATTAGGGAATTGGTATCATGAAAGACTATCATTTTTATTTTTAAGTATTTTGTGCCAAATATCATTGACTTAATATCTTCACAAGTGTGAGTGAAACATGAATATAAATGTAAATTCATGTGATGTTTAATTGGTTGATTTATAGATATAAACACATGAATCAAGTGTTAGTGAAATTTTTTCAAAAAAAAAAAATTTGGTGGAAAATTTTGTTTAATTTTAGTCATAACTATGTCCTTTTGATAAATAGCAAAGTATTTCTTGTCATTCTGAATGTTGTGCCCAGAGGAAAAAAATCTTCCTGACCATTCATTCTCTTGGCCTGTAACATTAGTATATATATGCCCAGCAGTTCTTTAAAATCCTAAAAGATGTAATGTGAAATTTGTAGTATTAGAGCCTCTGATAGTGAAGATGGTAACTTTCTCATTAGTAATTAGTACAAAATTATATATTTCATAGCTTACTTGTTGATTACTGTTTGCCCTGGGGACCTACTCTTAGTAGCTTAAAAATCTGTATTAAGCAGTCCTAAATAGTGGAGCACCACAAAAAAAGGGGAAGAATTTTAGGGGTAAGGTCAAGAAAGAAAACATTTTCTTCCTCATTTTTACATCTGCCAATTTGATTACAGATTGGGTTTGTCAGACTTAAATTATTAATTTTTCTGCTAACGGTTATAATGCTGACTTAGCACTTTATCGGTTATTTACTTTTTTATTAAGAATCTACTAAGTCATTGTGCTCTTCTAAGTCACTGTCCTGTCCTAGCAATAGGACAGGGTTAGACATTTGGTTGAATTCAAGAAATACTTTTTAAGCCCTTAACTCTGTATAAACACTCTGAGGTTACAAAGAAAATGAAAACCAAGATAAAAGGAAGAATGAAGTACAGAGGGAAAGGAGAGAATCTGAAAGTTTATAAAACACTTATTTCATTTTATTTTTACACCAGCCTTTGGTGAGACAGGTAATAGAAATATTCTAGATTCCCTCCACCCCGCATTTTATAGAGTTTAAGTACATGTAACTTGAGTTCCTCATAAAATGATATGTTCATAAGAAGTTGTATTTGAAACATCCAGGAGAATGGTTGGAAAACCAAAGCTGGACCTATAGAATTAAGCTATTCTGAAAGAAAATTCTGCTTGAGTTAGATTTAAAGTTTAGGGTAGAATTCATTTGGTTGCCAAACGTACCATTTTACCAGGGTAATATTAAAAAACAGTCTCATGACCTGCAATTACTTCACACAGCTGTGGACTCCAGAAATAATTCATTGGTTCTCAAGTTTCAGAATAATACATGTTGGAAAGTAGTTATTGGAGTTGAGCAGAGAAATTTCTCTAAATACTCTGATCTATTTTTTTGAGGGGGAAGGGAGATTCTTTGCAAATGAATGACCCTGTAGAGCAAGAAGGAACTATAAATACAGATTATAATTTTTTGCCTCATGATTTAAAGCATTATGGGAAAATGTGACTTTAATTTTGCCTGAATTTGTTAGGAACTTGATATGTTTACTTGCAGTTAAGTTAATGGTTTTGAATTTGAGTCACAAAACATCAGCATTGGAAGGGACCTTAGAGGCCATCAAATTCAATAAGAATTTCCACTCTCACATCCAACCTCTGCCGGTGGCGATGAGGAGCTCACTATTTCCTGCAACAGACATCACCTATGCTGGTTTAACTGAATTTTTTCTCTCTTCAAGTTTCATTTGTTGGTTCTTATTCTGCCTTCTGGAGCTAAGCAGCATGAATTTGAACCCTCTGCACATGGTGCCTCGTCAGACATTCCAACAGAATTAGCATGTTGCCTTTCCCTTATTACTCCATTCTCCCTAAAAGAAAAAACCTGAAGTCTTCAGTGAGTGTGCTTTGGTCTGTATTCAGATACCCTCAGTTCTCCCTCTGGAGGCAGTGTTTTTCACCTGGAGTCTTTTGGGTTACCCTCCTTTGATTACTTATGAATGGGGTTCTTTTTTTTTGTTCATCAAGGACTTGGTTGAATCGATATTTGGGCACTATTTTTAAGGAGTTTTCCCAAGAAAATAATGTAAAACAGCATATTCCTTTTTCATATTTTTCTCATGATTTTTTTCCCATGTGTTTATACATTGCTTTTCCAAATTAAATTACATACTTCTTAAGGGTATGGATTTATATTAATTTTATCAAAGACATCACCTTAACCTTGTTAATAGGTATTCAAATATTGTCTTGTTGTGTACTAAATTGAGATCATAAGGGTATTAAGGAATTATTTTGTTTCTATATGCCTTGAGCCATTAATGCAAATATTAACAATACTAATAGAAGCTAGATTTGTTTAGGTTCCTTATTTGTCTTGTTGACAATATAGTTTTTACCTAAATAACTACCACACAATCCTTTTTATTTTAGTTTCATGTTAAAATTATAATACTTATTAAAAACAAGTTTCATCCTTTTGTGATCAGTATTGAATATTTCCTGTATGCTTGTGACTATTCCCTAATTTAATCTAACTTCAGTTTAACCCGAATCACTAAACTTTATTATACATGGCAAATGAAACCAGTATTCAGGCCAGAAATGTGTTTCAAATTTAATTCTTAGGGGCAGCTAGGTGGCGCATTGGATAGAGTACCGGCTCTGAAGTCAGGAGGACCTGAGTTCAAATGTTATCTCAGACACTTAACACTTTCTAGCTGTGTGACCCTGGGCACTTAACCCCAATTGCTTCAGTTTAAAAAAAAAAAAGCCAAATTTACTTTTAAAAATGAATTTACAGTCAGTTAATTTTAGTTAGAGAAAATTCTAAAATATCTAGCCTACCTTTTAAAGTTAAGTTTTGCTGTTGATTTCTATTTGGTTTTAACAATTCTCAGAATTTAAATTATTCCTAATAAACATGGAGGGCAAAGTAAGAATGCCCCTTCTCACTAGAAGATGATGTAGTTTTAGAACGGTAGCAATAATTACAAGATAAGAAAGAAATTCATGGTATGAATATTGGGAAGGAAGGGGGAAATTATTTCCTTTTGTAGACTACATGATGGTCTACCTAGAAAATTTTAAGAGAATTGGCAGAGATTAACCTTTACCTTCATGAAAATAACAGTGCTCAAAATAAACTTGCAAAAATGAATATGATTTCTATGTATCAAATATTTTAAAAAGAGAAAACAATAGAAAGTAAAATCATTCAAAATAATAACAAAAGAGAAATTGACTTACAAAATACAAAATTTATGAACAAATGAAATAATTGGAAGGGTATTCACTACCTAAGTTTGGACTTTGTCATTATATTAAAAATAGTGATACTACCTAAATCATAGAAGTGCTCTGTGAATAGAATGTCCACAAGTTACTTTATATGTTACTTTTTTGAAGCAGACAAGTAATAGAAATTAATTTGGAGAAACAAAAGAATTTAGAATTTTTAGGGTTATGTGAAAAAAATAGTATTTCTAGACATCAAATTGTATCATAAAGCAGGAATCACTAAAACTACAGTACTGGGCAAAAAAAAATACAAAGTAAATCAAAAGAATAGACTGGGTAAGCATGAATCAGAAACAACTAAACTCTTAACTTTGGCCTCAAGAAATCTGAGAACAAATTATTTGGGGAAAGATTCCCTATTTGACAAAAAGTATTGGGAAAATAGAAAGCAGTTTGGCTCAGTAGTACATTTAAACCAGTATTCCATACCATGTACTACAATTAAATTTCAAAAGGTTATTTGAATTAAATATGAAATATGCCACCATTTAAAATAATTGGAGTAAAATATATAGAGGTATTTTCTATGACCTCAGAGTGAAAATTCTTAAGTAAACAAGAGATATAAGATATCATGAAAGATAAAATAGTTCCTTTTGGTCACATAAAATTAAAAAACTTTTCTGTGGACAAAATCAGCACAACTATAATAAAAAGAAAAACTTGCTTTTAAAAAAATCTTTGCTTTAAATATCCCTAGTGGTTTAAGATGTAAGGAGAACTAACATATTTAAGATTGAGGTGTTCTCCAGTGGATAAGTGATTAACACATGAAAGACTATCCCAAATCACTAATAATAATTAGAAATGCAAGTCAACACAGTTCAGATATTAGATTTAGCAAATTGTTAAATTTGATAAAACATGAAACAATTAATATTGAAGAACTGGTGGGAAAACAGGCATATAGGATTGGTGGAATTGCAAATTGGTCTACTCACTCTGAAAAACAGTTTGGAATTATTCTAAGAAAGTAACTAAAACATCTGCCTCCTTTGACCCAGAGATACCACTGCTTATCTGTGTACCTTATATATCTATATGTACACTCACATGTGCAGGGTCAAAGACAGAAATGTCCCATAATATGTCAAGGTATTTATTACAGCACTTTTTGTGGTAACAAAGAATGGGAAATTAATGTGCCATTCAACTGGGAAACAAATTGTGCTATATAAATGTATTGCAATGTTACTGTGCTATAAAAAGTGACAGACAAAGAATTGGAGAACGGAGAAGAATTATGTGGATGGTTGTCAAGGATAAACTAAACCAGGATGCCATTCTGCTTAGTGCTTACAGTAACAAACTAAAAGAACAACCGCTGAAAACACTTGAAACCAACCATTGTGGAATTAAAATGCTTAGGCTACACATATGTTGCACCTCTCTTTATTGTAGCAGATAGGAACTTTAGTTATAGAATACATCTAGAATGCATATGCTGTCCAAAGTAGGCCTTTAACAGAACTCTTTTCTCTGTTCTAATTTGTTACAAGGGGAAGGTTCTTTGGAGATAAGAGAGAAGGGATACAGTTAAAAATGTAAAAGCAAAATACGTTAAAATTGTCTATGCTTTAGGTAGTGATGCTAGTGGCAAAATGATCTATTTAATTGTATGGGCTTGGAAGATACATGCTACAACTTAAGAAGAGATGAAATCTCCCTCCACAAAACAAGGGTTTCTTTGGAAATTGGATTTTCCAGGATAGGTATTTCAGTTATGCTTTTTGCTTTTATTTATAATTATTTAATTATATTCAGTAATTCAACTATAATTATTCAATACAACAACATCTTTTATTACTTGTAGAAAAAAGCAGAAGAAGCTCATAAAATTTTTGAAGGTCTTGGTCCCAAAGTTGAGCTGGTGAGTGAGCCTTTGCCTTTCTCCTATGTGGTTTTCTTATATATTCCTTATTCTCTTTTTATCTTCTAGGACTCATTTTTTTCTTATTAAAAAATTGATGCCTTTTGAACTTCATACATTTTTCCCCTTCCTCAAGGGTTTTATTATTATTATTATTATTAAAGCCTTTTATTTTCAAAACATCTGCATAGATAATTTTCAACATTTATTCTTGCAAAACCTTATGTTCCAAATTTTTTTCTTCCTCCCTTCCCCCGATCCTTTCCCCTAGAAGAGAGTTCATACATTTTTGAACTTTACTATCTGCACCCCCTTTACCCAGAGATCCTTCTTCTTTTTTAAATAACAAAATTAAAAAAAAAAACACAAACAGAACAATGTAGAACTTATTCTTAGAATGAGTTGGTTGGCCGGTAGTGGGTACTTCTGTTAACTGTCCCACACCCTAATAATCAGTTGTTTGGAGTTACGAGGGCTGCAAAACCTTCTTCCCCTTGATTCCCAGCCTTCCCACAGTCAGCTTCTCCAAACTTCTAACAAGTTGGTGGTCTTGGATAAAATCTTTGCATCTTTATAGTGCCTCACTCAGCTTGTGCTTTTTCAGCTTAGCCTTTGTGTGAAGGCATTCTAGCCAAACCTGGGTGGATCTTTAATTTATCAGTCCAGACTGATAGGCTCATCAGTGAGTGGCACCTTTCTGTAATCTGGGATCTTAGTATCTTCACTAGGGTCCCAGAAAATTAAATACCTTGACCAGGTCGTATAGCTGGGAAGTGTCAGTGCTAGGACATGAGTCTTGCTGCCGTCAGGCTGGCCCACTCTCCATGAAGCATATCTCTCTTGGATCATTGTGAATAAGCAATCTGAGGGTTGGCAATCCTATGTCTATGAGGAACCAACTGCATCTCATCTCTCCTGTTTGGCAAGACAATAATTTTGGATTATTAGGTAGGGAAAGATGCAGCGATGATGCTAATGGCCACCTCAAACTTAACTTGAAATTTAAAATACCCATGAAAAAAATTTTTTTTTTATCATTAGACATGAGCCCAATTTCTGGATTAGAAAAACAAAACAAAACAAAAACAAACAAACAAAAAAAAAAACCCAAAACAAAACATTCTCACTAAAAAAAGGAAAAGCCAGGCAAAGAGTTTTCTTTCTTTGGGCAAATTTCAGATTTTTCAGTGAGTATATTCTTAATTTCGTGGGATATATTCTGTTGTATCCTCCCCAGACATCAGGAGTGATTTCTTTTTCTTTTTTTCTTTTTTTAATTTTACAGCCACTTTACAACCAGCCGTCCGACACCAAGGTGTACCATGAAAACATCAAGACGTAAGTATTTCTTTATTGTGGAATCCTGTCATTTAGAGGCCACCCATAAGGCACTGCTCTCTGTCAGTGAGGCTCTCCTCTGTTGGTCACTGCTTGCTGTACGATAAAGTCCTAGAGGCCTTTGAGACTCGGGCCTTTGCTCTCACCTTTGTTAGCTCCCTTTGATTTCTTGGGGGTTGGGCGAGCAGCTTTGAGTTCCCCAAGACCAAAAGTGACATAGACTGTGACATAACCTGGCTGGTTTTGTAATCGCTAGTAGAGAGTGGATACTGAACCTTGAAATGGCTTACCTTGAGGCTTGAATTTTTTGCCTCCTGTTTTGTCTTTTTTTCAGTGGAGCACCTGCAAGGCGCATGATGAAGTAAGATAATGAAGCTTTTTCATTTAAGACTAGTGATGACACCGTCCCCCACCAAGCCACATCTGCCATTGCAAAGTAGAAGCGCCACGGATCATTTTATCATTATTCACAATCCTATTCTAGGGAAATCCCTTCCATGCCTCTTGCCAGCTACGGTATTTGTAGACCCTTCTGCCAATTAACGTCCTGGCACCTCGTGCCTTGGAAGCGCGAGGAGACTGCTCGCTCCCTCAAAGTCCTTATCCTTGCTCACTGTAGGATGAGGCCTGGATGGATACCAGTTTGGGGGCTCAGAGCTTAAGTGAAATGAAAACGACTTGCATAAAATAATTGCAGTGAGGTGTGGATCATTAGGGATCTTGCTCTTTTTTTGTTTTGTTTTCTATTATTTTGTTTTTTAATTGTAATTTTAAGATACTTTCTGGTAAATTATTTGTTAGTGACTTATCAAAAAATGAGATGAGCTCCAATTTAATGTTTTCATATACTTTATTGAATGTTTTGCTAACCATAACAAGAAGATACATTATTGTTTAGTAATATTGATGCCAATGGCATGTTGCTGTTAATTTTTTTCATTTCTTGCTGAGAGTACAAGTGAAACAGAAAACCCCATTGCACCCACAAGCAAGAGCTCACTCAAAAACTGGTGGCAAAGATTACTTAGTCAAGAATGCGTAAGACTATGTATGAATAACAGTTGACCTGAATTCTGGTCTCAGATAAAGCTCGTTATGAATATAAGATTTATAAGAGCATAATTATACATTCTTACTTCTCTTGTGGGACACTATTACAGCATTAAACTGTAGAAAAAGGTTAATGAGAATTATTTTTTTAAAAAATATTTAAAATATTTTAAACATAAAATATGAAAGGCAGCTAACTGGTACAGTGGCTAGAGCTCTGGCCTTGAAATCAAGAAGACTCCTCTTTGTGAGTTCAAATGTGGCCTAAAGCACTTCCTGGCCACGTAATTCTGGGCAAGGCACTTCACCCTGCTTGCCTCAATTTCCTTATCTGTGAAGTGAGCTGGGGAAGGAAATGACCAACCAGCCTAGTACCTTTGCCAAGAAAACCCCAGATGGAGTCAGACATGACTGAAAGGACTGACTAGCATCAGCATAAAGTTAGAATATGGAATACATCTGTGATACCTACAAAAGTAGTAGCAGACAAAAATCTAGATAATTTCTTCAGTTACCTCATTTTAATTACTTTGTGCATTATATATCTCTCTTGTAAATTTCCTGAGGGGCAGTTACTGTCTTCTATTTCATTTGTATTCTCTGGTACATTTAGTACTTATCTGTTTGAGTTTTAAGATATATTTGAGTTCTTAGTAAAGTACCTTTTCAAATAGAATTTAAAAATTGTGATGGATTTGCATTTATTTCTGATTTTTCAAGAAACTAAATTTAGATAAAATTGAATGTATTTGATTTATTTGACCTGCATACAGTTGAGTGTATGTTATGCATACAGTAATTGAATTTTTACACAGTATGATGTACATAATTATTGTTTTTCTATGGCTATTACTTTATATAGAATTGGTGAAGTATACTACAATGATTCTCTGTGGTTCTTGGCTCCTTTTCCTACAGAGTCTAATCTCAATTATTCCTGCTGTAGCAATGGAACAATGACACGGTTAATCCAAAAGTCATTTTAGTCTTGCTTTTCTTTGAGAAAATCACAAAACTTCAAAATGATGAAAACATGTTTCCTCATAGAGGCCTCTTGTACAGTTCTTTCCCTTGTTTCTAATTAGTTGCTGGAAATGGACTATTATTTCTCTATTATCAACTCTCTTTAATGGAACACATGCTTCTTGTGTAAGGGAAACTCTTACCTTATACAGCTGAGCCTTTCCTAGGTGATTGAGGTCTTTAGACCTTCCTGCCTTTGCAAGTCTCTCCTGATTTGGAGCAGATAGAAAGCTTGCTAATCGCAAGATGAAGGGGAATAGGTAATAGCATGTTCAGTTTGAAAGCTCCTGTATTAAACAGGAATAATTGAGAATTGACCATATTTTTATGAGTTTCCTCAATCTGGAAGAGGAAACCTTCTAGGCAGTTATAATTATTAAATATCAATTTTCTGGCTTTGAAAAATAATTTTGAGATAACTTTCTTATATGGAAATTATTCTCAAGTCATTGTGACTTGATTTCCCATGTCATTAAGCTATTTAAAGAAGAGAGTAAATCAATTATTGACTTGTATTATTTTCTCACTTTCACAAATGATATTTTCTCTTCTAGAAACCAGGTGATGAGGAAAAAACTCATCTTATTTTTTAAAAGAAGAAATCATGCAAGAAAGCAAAGGGTGAGGGCTTCTCCTTATTGACTTAATGTCTCTGAGATTTGTACAAACCCTTTTGTTTGTTTGCGTAGGCAGACACTATTCTCCGCACCATGGCCAGGAGGAACAACTGTATGCAAGTTGGGCTGATGAGGATGTTGACTTATATGTAATAAAAACTTCCACCAGCATTGTGGGGTCGTAGTTTACATATTTGTGTGTGTCATTCTTAGATTGGTTCGATATTTTATGTTCTTTTTATCCAGCCAGAATAAGACTATTGGTAAGTGGTTTTAAAAATATTTATGAAGATTGAGTGGGGCGGGCTGTGCTTTTCTCTCCCTAACTTTTAAATTAATGGAATAATTTTGCTTAAAGGTCCTTTATTAAAAACTTGGTTATGTGACAGAAACATATTTTAATTTAATTTGAAAGTAGCAAAAACAAAAAAATATATATATGCCTTGATTTTAACTAGCCTAATTCTTCTTGAAAATAAATTACAGCAATTTTTAATCTCTATTTTTCAGTTTATAGTACTCTTCACATGACATTTCTTAAGCAAACTATAGTTTGTATATTTCTATTTCAAATATCAAAATAAAATGTTAGACAGTCTTTTAAGTTTAAACCAGAATGAATATGTAGCTTTACTGTTAAGGTCCTGAATGTGATGTTTTAAGAAAAACATAGAACAGTAATTGGTGCTAAGTAGAAGACTTCAGAGAGCTTCATTTGTAATTTTTTTTCCTATTAATTCTTAAAACCTTAAATAGATAATTTTTCTAATGAAATACTTCCAAAATTTTTCTCCTAATATATGATTATTGTTATTAATAGAATTATTAATATAATTGTGGCAATAAAATTAATAGAATGATGTTATATAAAGAGCTTTGGATGAAGTCAGAATCCATTGAGTCCCAATTTTAGTGTAAGTTTCACGGGTTCATCATCTGGGACAAGTCTGTAAACAACACTGCCTTCATTGGCCTTTGAGCTTTGATATTTTTATTTCTAACATTCAGATTCTGACAAATTATTTTTTCCTCACTAACTTGCTCATGTGGTTTCTCTGTCTTTGAAATTTGAGTGCAAATTTTGTGTTTTACCTTTGGAAAGCTTTTAAATAAAAAAAAAATTTTGTAGGACTATTTAATAATGAACACTTTTGAATTTTTAATTACAATGTTATTAATTGAGCATGAATTTAAAGTAGTTACCCTCTGTTATAAGCTTTTGACCCACTTCTAGCTTGTGGTGGTGAGACACTTGTGCTTTTAAAAGCTATTTCAGGGTAGCTAGGTGGTTCGGTGGAGAGAGCATCAGCCCCGAGGTCAGGAGAATCTGAGTTCAAATTTGGCCTCACACACTTAACACTTCCTACCTGTGTGGCCCTGGGCAAGTCACTTAACTCTGATTGCCTCGGCAAAACAAAATTTTATTTTATTTAAAACAAAAATAAAAACAAATAAAAAAAAAAAAAAAAACCTCAACTATTTCCCTGTTATTAGCCTGCTCTTAGGAATATTCCAAATATTCTTTTGCCTTCTCAACCAGTGTAACCCATAATGTAGACAAGCTAAATGTAACATATACACATATACACATACCCTCTAATAATATTCTCTAAGTACTTTTATCTAATTGAGTTGGGTAATTAAATCACCATTTACTTTGACCCTTTAGAATAGAGATATCACCACTGAGTGAGCTTCCTTTTCAAATTCTATTTAAATTGTAATCACTTAAACAAAGTCACATTTTTGTGACAATTCAGGGTGATGCTATTCAGAGGCTTTTGATTATATTTTGTCCATAATTAATTTATTTTTTTCCATATTAAATAGGAACAAAAAATCTGCCAGCGTTATGATCAGCTCATGGAGGCATGGGAGAAAAAAGTGGACAGAATAGAGAATAATCCCCGGAGGAAAGCTAAAGAGAGTAAAACCAGAGAATACTATGAAAAACAGTTTCCAGAAATTCGAAAGCAAAGGGAACAACAAGAAAGATTTCAGAGGTAGTAATGAATGTCTGTAATATTTTTTCCAGTTAAAAATTTGACTATATCACTATGCAATGTACCACTTTATCAAATTAAGGAAAATAATTACAGCTCTAGTATATTTAGAATCAAATAGTTGGCTGTTATTTTTTTTTGTAAATTTTTCTTTGTTTCTTTATTTGATTTTGGGGGCAAAACTGAGTAGAAGAGAATATTTAAAATTGCTTTCTAGTTTAAGGTTCATGGTGATGTTAATTGATAACAAGTTATCCAGTTTAAGAAATTCTTTGCATTTGTCTGGATGATCTCTGGTTTATTTTTCTTTTTAGAAAACAAAATGTTTATTGATAAAGATTTTTGAGTTCTTTAATTTTTATTATCTCTTGCAAACCAGAAATATGAAAATCCTTTTCATCCCACTTAAGTTTCTATATTGGAGGGTATTTAAAAAAACAAACAAAAACAAACCCACATTTGTCTTATTTCTTAGCCATGCTGCTCTTGGCTGAAAGACAGACCAGAGGCTCCTGTCTGAAGTTTAGATGAAATCAGCAGCTGTAAAAAAAAAAAAAAAAAAAAAAAAAAAAACACGACTCTAAGAATACTCTTCCAGAAGGTTCTCCCATATGTGCACTTGTTGAGCATGTGGCTTTTAAATGTTTGGATCAGCTTTTAAATAGTTACTCATTTACATGGTGATAGCCTCATGTTACCTAGCCTGCTTATTTAGTCAAATTTTAAAGGTGTTTTTTTTTTTGCCTTCATTTTGGTGTTTTTAACAAGTTATTTAAAAAAAACAACAAAAAAAAACACACAACACAACACATGCCTCCAGAAATTAGTATGGTAAATTTAATGATCGAATACTTTAAAAGGTAAAATATCTTCCATTCTGCTTGAACTTTTCTTCTTGTGTCTAGGGTTGGGCAGAGAGGAGCTGGTCTTTCTGCCACCATTGCGCGAAGTGAGCATGAGATTTCTGAAATCATTGATGGCCTCTCTGAGCAGGAGGTAAGTCTGATGATTGGTCTGGAGGCTTTATGGGGCCTCTTTCAGTCTAGGCCCCCAGAGAGCTAGTAATCCTTTATGCATTATTCAAAGAGGACAAGTCTATGAATGACTGATTCTAACTTCACTGTACACATTCTTATAAAATTAACTAGATCTTTATACCTACTCGTGGATCTCAACTTTCTTAACAGTTTTAACAACAAAGTTGGTAGTTTGTACAAATCAAGAATAGCCAGGGTGAGAGTAATCACAGAAAGTGTGGCTAATTTAAAGAACGTAATATATGAATAAGGAATATGGTATAATTTGATGTAAGCTCTGTAGAGGAATTATAATTATAATCTTTCTGTATCTATCACTTTTCCTCTTTTAACATTTTTAATTTCATTTTTATTGCTTCTAAATTTGTAGATTGGAGACATTTGGGGGTTTTTTTAGGGGGGCGATGGAAGAAAAAGTGATGATTTAGGTGTTTGGGTTGTTTGATAAGTAAAGTGGTAAGGGGAGTCCAAGAATGGCTTGGCATTAATCAGACAGAACCATGTTCAAGAGTTCAGCTCTCTTTTCTGAAGGACTTGTGGGATTTGGTTTTTCCAGATCCTAACTATTCTATCAGCTTGTATAATTGGAAATCAGAAGCTGCTATTTGCTTCGGTTGCCCCATCTGCCAAAGATAAGACCTTTGTATTGATGGTCTGTTCCAGTCTAATCCTAGAATCATAATTTAGAACTGGAAGGAGCCTCTGAGCCTATCTCCATATGAGAAATAAGGACATGGACCTAGAGCAGGGGAGGGCTTTGAAACAACTGCAGAATTGTGAGTTTGACTTGGGTCCTTAACTCCCAATCTAGAACTTTCCACAGTGAATGGCTGCTATTTGCATTTGGCATTGCAGATACTTTTATTATTTTTATTATTATTAAAACTTTTTATTTGCAAAACATATGTATGGGTAATTCTTCAACATTAACCCTTACAGAGCTTTCTGTTAAAAATTTTCCCCCCTACTCCTCACCCCTCCCCTAGATGGCAGGAAATCCACTACATGTTAATTATGTTAAAATACTTGACAAATCGAATATATGTATACATATTTCCACACTTATCATTGTTGTGCAAGAAAAATCGTATCTACAAGAAAGAAAAATCAGAGAAAGGAAGCACAATGTAAGCAAACATCAGTTGAGAGCATGAAGATGTTATATTGTGGTCCACATTTCACATCCCTCTCTCTGGATGTATATGGCTTTCTTCACTGAATAATTGGAACTGGTTTGAAACATCTCATTGTTGAAGAGAGCCATGTCCATCAGAACTGATCATCATATAGCCTTCTTGTTGCCGAGTATAATGATCTCCTGGTTCTGCTCATTTCACTCAGCCATCAGTTCATGAAAGTCTCTCCAGGCCTCTCTGAAATCCTCCTGCTGGTTGTTTCTTACAGAACAATAATATTCTATAACGACATTACAGATACTTGAAGAAACAAAGCATGGTATTATATGAAATTGTTCCATGTACCTAAATTGATAAAGTTTTACTTATCCATGGATCATTCTCTGGCAGTGGGAAGTTTTTTAAAATGCAGATTCTCTTTGTTATGGCATTTGTCCTCTGGGAAACTTCATAACTATTTGTGAAGTACTATGTTTGACTTAAGTTTGCTTTATGGATGAGCCTGTTTAGGAAAAAAACAACAGTGGATTTTGAGTGAGAAGATGTGCAATTGAATCCTGACTCATGATCATTAGTGACCTCTGTTTCCTAATCTATAAAATAGATTTAATAATCATACTCTATGCCGACCTTATAGTATTATGAGGATCAAATGAAAAACTGTGTAAAATTGTTTAAATATAGTAAACTACTAAATTAAATCAGCTCTTATTGTGATAATATAACCTTCTGAGTACATGACTACTAAACAAAGACTTAGAAGTAATTTGGATGGATTGGACAAATTTTCACTTGAAGCTAGTTTAACCTTTTGTATAATGACCAAACTCTGAGTCAGGACACAAAGATTTGGCTCCATCCTTACTTCTGACACTGGCCCTCTGTGGAATCCTCGGCAAATCACTTAACCTTTCTAAAGCCACAGTTTACACTCTGCAGAAGGGGCAGCAAGGCCTTCATTATACACAGCTCAGCATGTTTAAATTAAACTAAAATGTAGCATCCTAAGGTTTGCAGTCTTATTAATCTAATTTAGTGTATTATCTGAAGATGTCACTCTTCCCCTTAGAGCCTCTTTCAGAAAAGTTTTCTGTGTGTGATCTTGGGGAAGTCACTTAACCCTCTGAGGCCTCATTTTATCTTCAGAAGGAGGAAATTGAAGTAGGTGATTTCTAAGGTTCCTTCCAGCTCCTCCATATTGCCCATTAACTCCTTGTCCTACCGAAGTGGGTGAGACCTTGGGGACCCAGTGTCATCTTGAAAAAGAACATGCTGTCCAGTCTCTGCAGTCACTGGTCACTCAGGTTTTTGTTAGAAGCAGTTGAATGAGGGGGGAACCTGCTGACTATGAAAGCAGCCCATTTCCATCAAGTTTTCATTTCTTTTTTTGGAATTGTAACTCCCACACATTACTTGTAGTTCTGCCAAACAAAGCTCGTTTAGTCATTCCTCCACTCAACAGCCCTTCAAACACTTATGCAACGATCATCCACTCACCAAGCCTTTTCTCTAGGACTAAATGTGTCTAGTTCTTTCAGCCTGAGAGCCTTCACCATGCCAGTGGTGCTTCCTTTGAATGCTATTGCTTAGCAGTGTCCTTCCTAAGACGTGTCACTTGGAACTGGATATTCCATTTTGGATGTGGTCAAGATTGATCCCTTGTAAAAAATGAGGTGTTATCATTGACCTTCTTTTAATGCTGTTGTCAATCATGTTTGCTTTCTTGTCTTTCATATCATTCTGTTGACACAATTGGAGAATTTTAAAGTAAATCCCTCAAGACTTTTTTCAGATGGACTCCAGTCTATACCTGCTTTTCCCCTCACCCCACATTGTACTTGGGTGACTTTAGAGACACAAGTAAAACTTGACTTTAATTCCTAGTCAGTTGTATCTTATTTGATGCTGCCTGGTGGTCTGGCCTTACACAGATCTTTCTGAGCTTTGGTTGTTATCCAGAATGATGCAGTTTCTGTATCACCAGCAAATTTAATAAACACATCACCTATATGATTGACCATCATTGATAAAAATGTTTGCATTTGAGAGGAAGAGCCTAACCGAGATCCCTGGGATCCTCCACAGGAAAATTCCTTTCCATTTGACACCAGGCCATGCAGTTTTAGTTCCAAATAGATTGAATTCTCCTGTTGTGTATCCAACATCATTACGTCTTTTCTCAAAAGAGAGCAAAAGAAAAGCCTAAGAAGTAATTATCATCTGCTTTGCTGAAATCTAAGTAAGCTGGACATTTAATAGTTTTGTCAGAACTTGAGGTCAGGCTTATTGTTGAGTATTTTGTAGTTTTCTTCCTGATAGAGAATTGTAACATTTGTCCTTTTTCCAGTGCTGCGTCAACTCTCCTAAGATTACTGAAAAGCTCAGCAAGCACATCTTGCAGTTCTTTCAAGACTCTTGGTACTAACCTGCACTCTGATGCTTAACTTATAGGCTTTATTGAAAATACTTGGGAATCTGATTTTTTTTTTTTTTTTTTTTTTGCTTTTTGCTGAGGCAATTGAGGTTAAGTGACTTGCCCAGGGTCACACAGCTAGGGAACATTAAGTGTCTGAGACCAGATTTGAACTCAGGTCCTCCTGACTTCTGGCTGGTGCTCTATCCATGCACCACCTAGCTGCCCTCGAGAACCTGATTTTCTAAGATGTATACAGAAACTGTATGAATATGATCACAAAACAATTCACAAACAGACAGCTCTAAATCATTGGAGATATACTCAATTGTTCATGGGTGGGCTAAACAATTACTATCAACATGGCAGCCCCAAATTTTTCTTGATTAGCAGCTCCGTTTTTGTTTCTTCCTCAGAATTCTTTTTCTTTGTCTTCTGAATTAAATTCTTAGGGGATTTTTGCCCTTCCTGGCCTGGCTGCTGCTTATTTTTTTCTCAATAGTATTATATTTTTCAAAATACATGTAAAACAGTTTCATTTTTGCAAGACTTTGTGCTTCAAATTTTTCTCCCGCTCTTCCTTACTTACCCCTCCCCAAGACAGCAAGCAATCTGATACAAGTTAAGCATGTACACTCCTTTTAAATGTATTTCAACATTTGGTATGTTGTTTATGCAAGAAAAATCAGATCAAAAGGGAAAAAAGCCATGAAAAAGAAAAAAACAACCAAAAAAGGTGAAAAACATTATTTGTCTATCCATATTCAGTCTCCATAGTTCTCTCTTTGGATGTGGATGGCATTTTCCATCTCAAGCCTATTGAGATTGCCTTAAAATCATCGTATTATTGAAAAGAGCCAAGTCCATCATAGTTGATCTTCACATAATCTTGTTCTTACTGTGTACAGTGTTCTCTTGGTTCTGCTCACTTCACACAGCATCACTTCATTTTAATTTTTATAGGATTTTCTGAAACCAGTCTGTTCATCATTTCTTATAGAAAAATAATATTCCATTACATTCACATACCATAATTTATTCAACTGTTCTCTGAGAGATACCCATTTGGTTTCAAATTCCTTGCCACTACAGAAAGAGTTCCTACAAACATTTTTGCACGTGTGGGTCCTTTTCTCTCTTTTATGATCTCTTTGGTATGCAAACCCAGTAGTGACATTGTTGAATCTAATGTTTTATAGTCCTTTGGGCATAGTTCCAAATTGCTCTCCAGAATGGGTCGATCATTTCACATTTCCATCAACAAATGCATTAGTTTCCCAGTTTTCCCACATCCCCTTCAACATTTTTCATTATCTTTTCCTACTTTAACTTTTTCTGTAGAACTCAATTCTTTATCCTCAGAGCTTTCTGAACTTTGTTCACATAAAATTCAGAGTTCCCTAATCAGAACATTTCTGACTTTTCTCTCTTTCTTTGTCACAAGTTCCCAGACCTCATGTTTCCTTCCATTTCAGTCCTAGAAATTTGTTCCTTTTGGTAAGAATCAGATAAAATTAAAATTTCCCCTTGGGACTCTCTACTTTCTGGAGAACAAAAGTATTAGCAATACAAGTCAACAAATTATTAGCTACTTTGCTTTTTGCCTAGAAAAACCTTCAATATATGTTTTGAAAACTGAAGTATTAGTTAATATTATTAGCTAACATTTATGTAGTGTCTACTATGTACCAGGCACTGTGCCAAGCATGTTACAAATATTATCCCCTTTATTCTTATAACAACTCTGGGAGGTTGGTGCTATTATTATCCCCATTTAGAAATATGAAAACTGAGGCAAACAGGTTACATTAGTTCCCAGGGTTTAAACAGTTATTAAATGTCTGAAGCTACATCTGGATTCAGGAGTTCTTGACTCTGGACCTTTTTGTTCTATCCACTTGCCTTCTTGCTTCCTAGTTGCTCATCATTATTATCCCAATGCGTTTTTCATTCCTCCAAGCAAGCTTCTGATCTGTTTCCTCTTTCTAAGCCCATGGTTTTCAGGTATTTATTCTCTGATAATACTATCAATAGGTTTTCCTTTTCTAGAGTGTCATTCAAATACTTTTTGCCATGTACCCTGCCTTGGTGCCTGGTTTCCTTTCATGTCAATGCCTTCTTACTGTACAGTCTTTGCCATTTCTTCCCCTTCACTTTTATTATTAGCTACACTTTGTGCATTTTTGTGTAGATATTTGAAGTCACAGAGTTTTTAACAGGCTATTTTCTTGAAATTTTTCTCAGTGAACTAAAATTATCCCTATTTGGCAGATTTCAGTTTCATTTTTTAAAAGTTATCTTTATATTTAGTATCTTTAAAGTATATTCTTTGAGCCTCTATTATGCATGGACACTTTTGATATAGCACTTCTAAATTAGGAATGCTTCATGTGCATCTTTTTCTTGAGTCCCTCAAAAGCATGAGCATTCTTCCCATTTTGCAGAGAAGAAAATTGAGGCTCTGAGAGGCTAAGTGACTTTTTTCAAGTTTATGCATCAACAAAATGCCAAGAGTCTCATCCTGTGCTAATTTTGCCCCAACATATTGCTTCCTAGCAATACTTTCCTAGTGATTAAACTGTGTCTTTTTTATAGTACAACTTAAAATTGCTGCTTTAAATATTATCCCAAATAAATTACTTTTCTTTTTGTAGAACAATGAAAAACAAATGCGTCAGCTTTCTGTCATCCCACCCATGATGTTTGATGCTGAACAAAGAAGGGTGAAGTTTATCAACATGAATGGTCTCATGGAGGATCCTATGAAAGTGTATAAAGACAGACAGTTCATGAATGTTTGGACTGACCATGAAAAGGAGATCTTTAAGGAAAAGTAACTAAACTTTTAATAATTCTTTTCTAACTTGCATGATACTATGTCAATGTCCCTTTATAATTTATTGAGTAAGCATTTATTAAGTCGCCTACTGGAGAGCAAAATACACAAATGAGATAGTATCTGCCCATAAGCAGCTTACATTCTATTGGGAAATCACATGTAGGCATATCAGGAGACACGGATTATCTACAAACTAAATGGAGTATTAGGGGTGGGAGGAGAAAGGCCACCATGTGGAGAGTATAACATGAGTTGGGAGGGAGTGTGTGTGAGAAACACTCAGAATAACCTGGCCATGTCCCCTGGAGATGGGACATGGAGCATTGTGTGTGATGAACAGCAGTGAGTCACTGGCTAGAATTTGGACTATAAAGAGGAGAATCATTTGTAATAAGTCTGGACCGATAGTTTAGCATTAGTTTGTGAAGGGTTTTATATATCAAATAGAGAAACTTATGTTTTATCCTTGCGGCAATTGGGAGATGACAATGACATTGCCAGAACTATGTATAGGATTATCATTTTGATGCCTGTGTGGAGGATGACTAGAAAGGAAGGAGAGAATTTGGAGGCAGATTTTTTTTTGTCTCCCAATGCAGTGACTAGTTTAGGCAAGAGGTGATGAAGGGCTGATGTATTATGACAGTTGTGAATAAGATGAGAACAGATGTAAGAGATGTTATGGAAAAACAGTCAGCAAAACTCGGTAACAGACTGGATCTGAGAGATGAAAAGAGTGAAGAATTGAGAATGTCCTCAAGATAGCTAGTTCAAGTCTTTGGAAAAGTGATGTTGCTTTTCCCAGAAAGAGGGAAGCTAGTAAATGTGGGGAGTGGGAAACACATGTGGAGTGAAAGATAAGTTCTTTTTATAGATATTGAGTTTTTGATGCTTAATGGATATTTACCAGGAGGTTTCTATTAGACAGTTGGTGATATGGTGCTAGAGCCGATTACAGAGAGCAAGAGTGGATATATTGCTTTCTCAGTTGATTGCATAGAAATAATAATTGAACTAATAAAAAGCTGATGAGGTCACCAAGAGGGAATAAAAGAAAACATTGGTGACCCTGAGCACTCTTAACCCTGATTGCCTCAAGAAAGAATGAGAGAGAGAAAATATTGGAGGACCTTGAAAAGACCCCTGTGGTACCTCTTAGGCATAGCCTTTGGCACATAGATAATGATCTATCAAGGGAAATTGGGTATCCATTCATGTAGGAAAAGGAAAAAAAACAAAATTATTAAAAACATGAGGGAGAAAATATAGAAGAGCCTAAGTATTAGGCAAAAATTGTCCTTTACTGCAGAAGGATAAAGAAAAATGACCAAAAATAGACAATTGGATTTGATGAGGGATCATTCATAACTTGGGAAAAGGGAATTTTAATTCCAACATGATTGCAAGTGAGATTTCAGTGTTTTGAGAAATGAGTAGGAAACAAGAAAATTAAAGCACTAACTGTAGATGACTTTGACATTGAAAGAGAAGAGAGACCAAGAGCATTTCTGAGGTGGTGTACAGAAGTTTCCAAGCTTTCTCCATTCTCCCCATGCTTAATGTTTCAGTAATTTTTTCTTGGTACTTTTAGGCCAAAACACTTAATTTCATAAGTTTTTCTGTCCTAACAAGTTTGAAAAAATAATTCATGTAAATTTTTTTTAATTACATTTTTTAAATAGCCACAATTACTGTTACTATTATATTAGGTCTGCTTTTTGGCTACAGCACCACATCTCAAACCTTTGGAATCAGATTGGACATCATTAACTTTCATTTCCTATTGCACTGGGTTTCTCATGGTATTTTTTTCACAGCAACCACCAAAACTTCAGCTTTACAAGCAAGAAAATTTGAGAAGTTACTGATGTAACCAAAAGCACAAATAAACAAAAATGTATCTCAAACATTTGCTAACATTATCAAAAAGAAGTTGAACAGCCTGGGTTGAAAATGGGAGCTACCTTGAGCTTGTATTTTGTGTAATATTCACAAGATGGCTACCACTGTTTTACCCTCAAAAATTTAAACCTCTTTGAGTCCCCTGCAGCACTAAGATACACAATTTGGGACCTACATGTATAATGAGATAAAAGTGGTAAGGTGTTTTTTAAAGGTGGGACTTGAGCTAGTATTATAAACAGTAAAGGAATTATTGAATGTCCACTGAGGACTGGCAATTGTATTTATTACTATAGTTTATACCAACTGTAGTGTAACTAGTGCCCTTCTACAAATTACAATCATTGGATGGGGAGGCATACAGGTCTCAGGAGGGGAAGGGGCTAGTTGATCCATAAGGCAGTTTCCATTCTCAATCTATGATCCTATTGTAACCATTATTATGTGAATTTTAAAATTTAACTTCTTAGTTTTCTTGTTTTGTCTATGTGTGAACAGTTTTTTAGTTTCATGTTTTGGAGTTATAGGAATTGTCATGGTTTATATTTAAAAAGTAATTTCAAGGCTAATTGACTGAATATTGCATGTTGAAATAATAGCAACACTGGGGGTAGCTAGGTGGCACAGTGGATAGAGCACAAGCCCTGAAGTCAGGAGGACCTGAGTTCAAATCTTGCCTCAGACACTTGCCACTTGGACCTGGCCAAGTCACTTAATCCCAATTGCCTCAGCCAAAAAAAGAAAAAAAAAGAAAAATAATAGTAACATCAGAAAATGTCAGGAGATTATTTTCTCCCTCTCCCCCCCATCACAATAATCCCAAATGATTTGTTAGGTAATATATTTGGGGAGTATGTATGTTTACTTAAAGTCTTATTCAAGAACAGTGTTGTTAATACATCTGTCTCAATTACAGGTTTGTCCAGCATCCAAAGAACTTTGGCCTTATTGCTTCCTACTTGGAAAGAAAGGTAATAAAAATTTCTCATCAAGATTTTATTATGTAGAGGTAGTGGCAAAATTTTAACTGTTCCACATAATAATATTCATTAGGGAAGATTTAAATAAAAATGCCTACAACCAGTTTCTCTCTTTTACAAACCTTTTAAATACTATACAAATGCCACTTTAATATAGTAACCAGACCTTCATTATGGTATTGACTTCAATAGCTTTCTTCCATAATCCTGCTGAGCTAAAGCACTGTTTATAGAGAAATACAGGAGTATGCTGATCAGTATTTAACAACCAGGTTCTCTTCCCTCAAAAACTTATTCACACTCACTTTTAAGATTAATCTACATCATTTACACTTAAATCTAGATGGTCAACACAAATCTATTTGTATTTATTGCTAATTGAAAACGATAGAAATGCCTCCATTAGGAAGCTTGTTGGCTGATTCTGATAGAAAAATCATCATTGCTATACTATTCCAACATAGTTTTTTTTTTTGTTTTTGTTTTTGTTTTTTAAACATAACCTTAGAAATGGAATGCATTTTCTGATCCATGAGCTATTTATACCTGTATAAATAAAATATATTTTTAATATCAAAGACATAAAAATTTATAAACTTCCTGTGTTTTGTTTTTTTTTTATGAAAATTTCAAGGTATGAAATGGACTTAGACTTTTTTTTTTCATAATGAAAATAAGACCAGAGTTGCCTTCAGTTAGAAGTAAGGACTTGAGATGTTATGAATATCAGTGCTTATAACTTCAATGTAGCAGTTTCAGCATCTTATACAATGGATTCTGACAATGTTTATTGATTTCAACATAGCAAATTATAAAATCAAAAAAATCTGATGCCAGTATATCTTTATAAGTTGTATGATTTATTTAAAAAAAAGACTTTTTTGTTTCTCCTAGTTTATATTTAGATCAGTAATGACCTTTTTATTATTTTTCTTTATTTACTTGAGTCCATACTGTGGCAAGAGATATATGGAGATTTTCTTACTTCTCTTGCTTCAATATAATTTTTCAGTTTTCTATTGAAAGTTTGATTGAAGAGTGTATAACTAGGGTGCCTGCCCCTCTGAACAATGGTAATTCAATTGAAAACCATTTTGTCTTTGGCAACAATTAACATACTGTGTGCTGGCTTTTTGTTCTTCTAGACCACTGGATCAGAACCAGTAGATGATAATATCTTGTTTACTTGAAGAAGCTATAGGCCATTTGCCCTCTATTTCTATTACATTTTCTTATTAGCTTTCAGGATTTCTTAATTAAGACAAAGAAAGTTCTAGAGAAGATATTACAATATGATATACATGGTGGTATCCTTTTGGTCTCTGCCAAAACAGTTGTAGGGTAGGAAAACATATAAGAGAGCATTGTACTGCTTCAATATTCATTCTTTCTCATAATTGTAAAAATAATCAGAAACATTTCCACTGTTTGCAGAAGGGTTTTTTTTTTTATTTTTTAAGACTAAACTGCTCAGTTTCAAATAATGCATATGTAGATATAACTACTGGACTGAAATAGCCTTGTATTCCTCTAGAAAAATTAAAAATCAAACACATTAAGAATTTCCAGTTGAAGTATCACAGTTCCTGTCACTTTTCATCAGAGTTACTAAGACTGGCTTAGCATGGCATTACTAATAATTCTTAAAGGAGAGATTGTGAGTGTAATATATAATAACAAGAATGTCAACATATAGGGGATGTTGGGTCTTAGCTTCCTGATTTTTCTTATTTTGGGCATTGTTTATATGTTTTTGCTTTTTAGAACCCTAAATAGGATTGTTTTTATACTTGGGAAGTGTATAGAATATTTTGTACCAGTTGTATGTATATTCCATGATCTATTTATAAATGGAATCTTAAAAAAAATGCAAAAATTTTGATAAAAATTGAAAGTATAATCACTTGCATTTGCTACAGTCTTTATCTTTTTGAACTTTGAAAAACTGACTTATTTTGTTTTAGAGTGTGCCAGACTGTGTTTTATATTATTATTTAACCAAGAAAAATGAGAATTATAAAGCCCTAGTAAGAAGAAATTATGGGAAACGCAGAGGAAGAAACCAGGTATGTATAATCACTGTGTTCAAAAAGCTTAATTTTTCTTTGTGGAAATGTAAAAACTGAATGTTAGAGGAATTCACATCAAATCTTAAATTTAGATACTTAATGCTTGGCCTATTTCTTATTAAATTAGGCCAAGAAGCCTAATTTGAAAGATCATATCACTTCAGCCTTTTCCATTTATGAGAACCTTTTTGATTGGTAAATTATGGTGAAAATCAGTTAATTTGTATAGGTTTTTTTTTTTTCTTTTTTTTTTTAAAGTAACTACTGGAGAATTTCTCTAGTCTAAGCTAGTGAAAGGGCCTATTCAGGTGTCTTCGTGTGCCTCTTCTTATTTGGCTTCCTTTATTGGCTCTTACTTTCAGTGTTGAGGTTTATAGGAATTTTTCCTCTTGGCTACTCTCTTTACCTTATGTTGGATTACTTGGCTCAAGGTCACTTTTTGCAATATCGCCTAAATCAGATACAGACTTTTCACCTATGTCTTTGATTTTGGGTCCTGTCTACAGCTTCCACAATGCAATACTAAATTCTCCAGAAAATATTCAGTTTAATTTACCTTCACTTAAAGAAAAATGTTTTAAAGGGGATACTTGATGTTATGTTGGAGGTGACTCTTCAAAAACTGGTCTTAATTGACATTTTAAATATCTTTTTCTAGTGTCTGAATTATTCAGTAGTACACACCCTAACAAACGTGACATAATTGCTGTGCTTGGATCATTTAATTACAATCTATCCTTAGGCAACTGTCCATATTGTTGTCAGTTTTGAAATTAGCAAACACTACTTGATTGCTTAGTATGACTTCCATTCCTGCTTTGCAGATTGCACCCCCAGGGGAAAAATGCTGTTTTGAAACTCTAGGACTTGACAGTCACAAATCTCTGCATCAGGGAGAGAAATGATCTGGCACATAATTTTGGTTTGTCCATAAAGCGACAGAATGTGGCAATTATCAAAATTGATTTTAACTTCGATCTAAGTTATGAGTGGGTCCTAGCATAATTGCAAAGTAATCATCCATAAAGAATTAACACATGCCCCTGTGTATATTTGGCCACTTATTTTGGCTCTCAAAATGACTCTACCTCTGCTCCTTGTCCTCTCGCTAGTGCTCCTGGGAACTTTCCAGCACCTCTCTCTTTGTTACTGCTCAAAATGACTGAAATCTTCTTCACTCTGCCATTTCCTTTTCTGTTGTCATTAGAAAGAACCTCAGGAGATCTGCTTTTCTCAGCAGGTTCAAAGCAGTCCTAACTCTGTGTGCTGAGACTCGATCTAGAGGACACAGACAATATGTTTTTTTCTGTAGAAACAGTTTTACTAACGATAGCACCAAAACTCAGCTGCAGTTGAGTTTCCATGAACTTAGCTGAGCTGCTCTAACAAACTCATAGCATCATTTTCATTTTGTATCCTTTGGGAAATGAGCACCGAGCTCCAGACTTTTAGAACTCAATCCTTTGGTGAATTGGAGGACTGCTAGCATCAAATTTTTCCTTTGTATCCCTGAGGAGTTCTTCCATTAACATTATTTATCCAGAAATGTAGTTTGATTATCTAACACTGGTATGCTACTGGAAAATAAGCTATTTATAAATTACCCACAAAGCCAGTGGGTAAGTGCAGTTATAGAGGCCTATAAACCTGTACAAGGTTAAGGGATAAGCATTGTGCTTCATGATTTTACAAATAGTGAAATCAAGGTGCAACCAATCAGTAACTATTTAGTAAGCTGCTACTTAGTACAGGGGAAAGAAAAGATGTGTTTCAGCCGTAGTTTGCAGGTACCCAAAGGGAAGGGGAGTATTTTATTGTCCACATTAAAGAGAATAGGAAGAAGGGGTGTGTGTATGTGTGTGTGTGTGTGTGTGTGTGTGTGTTTCAGTGATTATAAAGAAAAAAAGGTTTAATTAATAAAAATATTACTTTAAAAGTATGCTCTCATTGAGTTGTTTTTCAGTCATATCAAACTCTTTAGGATCCCTTGAGGTTTTTCTTGGCAGAGAGACAGGAATGGTTTGTCATTTCCTTCTCCAACTCATTTTACAGATGAGAAAACTGAGGGAAACAAGTTGTTCAGGGTCACATAGCTAATAAGTGTCTGAGACCAGATTTGAACTCATGAAGTTGAGTCTAATGCTTTATCAACTGCACCACCTGGCTACCTCTAGTAAAGTACAATAAAATGAAAAATGTTTCATAATTAAGTTGTTGAGAACTTAAGTACTGGATGAAACAAATTAAATGATTGGGAATTGTAGCAGTTTGCACTTTTAAAAAGCAACAATTGTTTGCTTGCATTTTGTTTTCTTATTTTTCTTCCTTTTCGATATGATTTTTCTTGTACAGCATTATTATGGAAATATGTGTAGAAGAATTGTACATGTTTAACATATATTGGATTACATCTGGGGGAGGGAGTAGGGGGAAGGGAAGGAGAAAAAAATTTGGAACACAAGGTTTTGCAAGGGTGGATGTTGAAAACTATGCATATATTTTGAAAATAAAAAGCTTTAGTTAAAAAAAAAAAAGCAATAAAAAAGAAAGTTCCCTTTTCAAAGTCTGACTGCAGTGCCAAATAAAATTGCATACTTAGGTAGTTGTTGGTCTTCTTGATTTCACAGTAGACGTCTCTAATTAAGGGATCTGCCAAAGCTAGAATGTGCTCTGCTGCCATACCAGCCAATCAAGCAGAATTCAGTGGGGATAACCCCGAGTAACCCTTGGAGGTTAGAGGCTTGCATATGAGATTGTCAATTCTCCCTTAGGCAGCTTAAGTAGAAGGATGACACAGTTTCCTGGAATAAATATGTTGCTGGGTCAGATTGACTTCTTGGAGCTACATGATGTTACTGCCCTGGCTTGGTTTTGGTCCCTTTACCTTAAATGTGACCTAGCCCCAGCATCCGGGTGTAGATTTGGAATTTTGAATGACCAATGAGTACGCAGGTATGATGCTCATTGAAGCTCTCTGTGTGTGAGTGACTGCAGAGGAGCCGCCATCCTTTCTCCTGTGGAGTCTCATGAAATAAATTTGAGATCAGGAAGTTGTTGGTGTTTTGTCAGCTTCTTCTTGAGATAGGCTTTATGTAGCCAAGAGCACTGATGGAAGGACTTTGGGGTAAACCCGTAAGTCATGGAGGACACAATCTCGAGGTGTGACCTAACTTGTTTGCAGAATAGGTCACGGACACCAATTAGAGAGAAAACCACTCTGAAGATCTCAGTACTTGGGAAACAAAATCATTAGCAACATGTGGAAGTTCTATTCTGATGTACAGTATTAGTGTCACAAATGAAAATAGCTTCCCTTTCTGTGTAGGGCAGTCTCCTATCTAAAGTCTCTCATTGTTTAGATGGAATTAGCCTGGCCTCTGCCCATGGCACTGTTGTGTATGAGCCTCTACTGCTTTTAAATATGCTGCTTTGAAGCCTCTTTTCCTGGGTCAGAATACTTTTCCAGATTAAGTCCTCACACTAGTGCTCTTCCCTTGGTTTATTTCCTTTATTAGAGTTGGTCTTTTGCTGTAAAACAAATAGCCCAATTTTATTTTCTGCAGTTTTCTTAAAAGTATATTTCCTCACTTCATTGTGACCGACTGGCATTGCTCTCAAGGAGTCTTTTGAAGAGAATCAGTAATTCCCTGTGTATCTTACTTCTAGTACAGTGGATAGTTTTTGCTCCAAAAATGACTGGTTTGGGAAATAATTTCTGGCAGTGACTGGGAATTCCTTCACTTTCCCATTTCTTTTTCTGCTACTATTAGAACCTCAGAGGCTCTTTTAACTGAAATGCAGGGCAGTCTTCCTTTTCTGTGTTGATTCTCTAGAGGGAATGGAAAGAAGAGAAATAGTTTTATCAGTGATGAGACCAATCAATGGTTGACTGCAATTGAGTTTACATGAACTTTTTAGCTTACTCTGCATGTTTTAATGGAAACTGTTGGAAAATGAGTGCTGAGTTCCAGTCAGACTTTTGGAACTCAATCCTTTGGTGATTGCATGATTGGCAGGACTGAATTTTTCCTTTCTCCTCTCCCGCCTTGTGTCCCTGAAGAGCTTTTTTTTTTTTTTTTTTTTTTTTTTAAATGACTATCATTTTTCCAGAAATGTATTTTGGCCAACTGAGGAATGAGGTGATAGACAAATAAAAGAAGTACAATAACATTGTAGACAAAGTATTTCCCAATTAGCCTTAAGGATTTTATAGAAAGTGTCATCTAGTGACTAGACCAATGATTAATAGAAGCCAAAATTTTTTATTCCTTTTTTTTTTTTTTTAATAAGTTTTGGTAAATATAGCTAAGGTCTACTATATGAGAATGTTCTTGCTAGATTTTTTCAAGGTTTGGGGAAGGTGGTAGATTTACATAAAATGCTCATGGGACTATTTACCTAAGTGGTATAACCAATACTATTTGTGAAGAAAAGTCACATGACTTTCTTGAGGGTGAGGACTATCCCTCATTTGCCTTTTTATTTCCTGAGTGGGCTGTTGAAAAATACTTATATATTGCCTCTACAGAACTGAGGATGCTTGCCCTCATAATAAGCAGACATATGTCTTTCTTTTTTTAATTGTAGAGTTTTTCTACATTTCATTTCATCTGTTTTGGAATGTGGAAAAATATTTGAGCTACTTAAGAACTCTCCAATATGAATGAATCCTTTTTAACTCTTATCCCAAATATTTTTTCCTGTTTTCATCTTCTCAGTTCTTGACTTCCTACTAATTTTTCAAATTAAATTGTACATATGTGCATAATATACATGTATGTGATATATGTGTGTGTACACCATTAGCAAATATCCTGATGGACAAGTTAAGATTTGTCTGTCTAATTGTGGCACAGTTTGGTCATTTGATGTAGTTAGGCCACTACTTTTTTTAACGGTGGATAGTTAGGCCACACTCTTTTTGCATGACTACAGAGCACTTTCACACTTCTCTGCTGTGTTTCAGAGCTTGATGAATTGGTTAATAAGGTTTTAGTGAGCGCCTACTTTCTGTCAGGGCTGAAGTAGCTCTGAGGTAGATATACCTGACATGACATCATCTATAAATAGCAGTGTCTGGAGCTCCATCAATGGGGAGTTTTCCTGGAACTTATTAGACTTTGTGCTGGAATTACTTCATCACAGTTGGAAACACCTTAGGAATGCCCTTCTTTTATGCCTTTCCTCGTTTTAATAAAGCTGTTTTATATCTTTCAGTTAATCTTGAAGAATTTTAATGTGACCTTTTGGAGGAGAGCCTTTCATGGTCACTTTGCTCTGCCTTCAACTAGACTTTGTAGGATCTTGTCTTCTCTATAGGATTTTTCAGTTATATGATAATAAAGATGTCTGCTGTGAAATATCTCTTAGGAGATATTTCCTCTTCCTACTAATATTCTTATCGAGATTGCTGTCAGAAGCTAATTCTGTAGATGATTCTTATAATTATATTCAGATGGCAGAATAAGAAGAAAGATACTTATGTTCTCTTGGTCACTTTTTTGCATCAATAAAAGCTGAGATATATTTAATAGCATTTCAGTTATTTTGTCAGTCAGTTGCAGCATGATTTTCAGCATTTTTAGCACCCTTTACGAGGTTGTCTTCCTCCTGCCACTGTTCTGTATCACAGTCTGCACAGTTCTGGATGCTTGGTCCCTACAGTAGCCACTGATCTGGAATATTCAGAGGTCTTAGAACGTGGCAGACATTGATCACCAAGAAACTGAACTTAACCTGCACAAGATATGGAGGATATTGAAGAAATGGAAGAACAAGAAACTGGTGAAGATGCAAATACCAAAACTCCAGTAAATCTTTCAGTTTTTGTAGTTCTTCAAGAAAGATTGGAAGCTTTAATTCAAACTTCTGCTATATACGTTCAAATCTTGCCAAAAGATGTTAGGCTACATGTGAATGTCTTCAAAAAACTTCTGGTGAAGTGTCCACCAATAGAAGCCAAGTTCTGTGAGGAAGTTTATGTTCTTGAGGGCCTGAAATAGAATTGTCAGTGACAGTAGGTAGGCAGTCAGGAACAGTGATGTATGCTGTTGGTTACTAGGGAAGAGAATGTGGAAGAAGAATATGGATTACTGGAAAAATACCAGAAGGCATGTCCTATACAGATAATAATTCAGAAATATCATTTTTTTCATATACATAGCCTAACATGTTATTAAGATCTGAGCAAAATAAAGATAAATCCTATATAGAAAAATAATCGGTAGGGGAATATCACAATGTATAGCTCACATTATTGCTTCTAAAGCATGTATTACTCTTTAATAGTTTGGCATCTTTATGTACTTAAAACAACGTAACAAAAATTAAAACTTAAAACTGATTGTCCTGATTTGTTTCAGTTTTTCTTTTTAAAGAAGTCTTTCTGCCAATGTTTTGGCTTGTTTCTTCTTACTGGAAACTTTGAACCTAAATTGTCTTCACTCTTAGAATATATATACCTCTGTAACAAATGTTGAGTCATCCTGATTAAATTTGTCTCTTCTTGGGCTTTTTTTATTTTTATATATATGATACACACACACACACATATTCAACTGTACCTAAGTTAAGCCCCCACATTCCTGACATTATTTTATAACATCTTGAGTCCTTGATTTACTTGTTTTTCTTTCTTTTCAAATTTTAGTATTTCCCTTACTTTTTCTTTGAATTTTGACTTAAGAGGAAACAAAATTTAGCTGCATATAAAAATGCAGGCAAAATATTTTGTTGAAAAGATTGATGGACTTCGAACCAAAAAAGCCTAACTTCCATCTTTGATGCTAGCTTTGCGACTATGAGCTAAACACTTAGGTTCTCAATTTCCTCATAAGAAATGGATTTTATAATAGCAATGGCATCTATCTCTTAGGGTGATTATATCAAATGCAGTAATGCAAGTAGAAAGCTTTCCCAGCATTAAGGTGCTATATAAACGTCAACTCTTAGTAAAAAGAACTTTCTGACAGAGCTATCCTAGGAGCTTTTTCATTTAAAATGTAAGTGACC
Source organism: Myrmecobius fasciatus (assembly GCA_023553655.1). Lineage (NCBI taxonomy): Eukaryota > Metazoa > Chordata > Mammalia > Dasyuromorphia > Myrmecobiidae > Myrmecobius > Myrmecobius fasciatus. The sequence goes on from JAJPUD010001281.1 coordinate 378,291, forward strand.
CATCACTGTATTTTTTCATGCAGAGGATAATGATCACCTATCCAGCATATTGTAGAGGAAATTCTAACATTGCTTGGAATGTTAGACCAAATAATTTTAAGATTAAACTTTTAAGAATCCATGAATCTGTTGCGTGGGCTCTTAATTTAAATTTGCTATGATCTCCCTAGATTCAATTTGTTATTATACATTTTAATTAATTAGCAGTAAACCTGGCTATTTGTCTTTTGGGGAGGAGAAACAGAATAAATATTATTAAAGAGAAATAGTCAACTCAGCCATTTTTGCAGCACAGTTTTGTGTAATATGTAAGACTCTTTATACACATTACCCAAATCCAAGAGTAGTTGTTACATAAGCAAATTAAAAAATTACTAAATCCCCTCCCCCCCTTTTTAAAAATGCCTAATAATCTGCAGTATTGTGAATGATTTTCAAGTATAGTCTCATTTTTGATTGCTTGACTGTTTCCTAAAAGGCAGTGGTACCATGGCAAACAGTTTAATGGCTTTCATTTATTAGTAGAAAAGTATAATTTTTATAATATATGACTTTGGCTTCATAGACATTCAGACCCCCAGAAGACCCTGTTAGTGACAATTTTAGAGATGAGAAGACTTGCTTGTTTGGAAATAAAATAGAAGGAACACAAGTGGAGTAACTTATTCAAAGTCATACACCTTGGCCTTGCAAGAAAGTTCATATAAAAACTTCAGTTGGGTTTCTCACATCAGATTCTTTCTAGCATGCCATTTATTACTATTTTCATGTATTTAAAAAATATTTATGGCAAATTTGAATTGGCTCTTTACTTTCCTTTGAACTTTTTGTTTTGTTTTGTTTTGTTTTAAAAGTATTTTGTTTACCTTGGGGTTTTTTGTTTGTTTTTTAATGTGAACTTGCAATAGAATAGATTTCAGTTCTATTTAGCATTTTCTTCTTTGTCCTATTGTTCCTTGAGTATTCTTGAAACAAAGCAGAGCCTTTTTTTGGCGAGTCCCACAAAGAAGAAGAGATATGATTACAAACCAGGGTCCAGACTTGGCCTGCTAGGGTCCAGGGACTAGTTTCCTGTAGTATATAGATGCCTCTCCTTAGGCTGCCACCAAGTCATCACCAATCTTGAAGCCCATATAAGTCATAAAGGGCAGTGTCGATCCCGCATCAATGGGAGAAGGGAAACCTCTTTCACACAAGGGAACTAGTCACAGATAAGTGGACATTTAACAAAATTCTGTATGTCCAAAGGACTATAAAATTGTGCATTCCCTTTGACCCAGCAATAACATTACTATGTTTTTATTCTGAAGAGATAGAAGAAAGAAGATGATTTATTTGTACAATAATATTTATCACAGCAAAGAATTGGAAAAAATTGTGACTTCCAAATTCTGCCTTTTCCCCCCTCATTGCAAAGACAAGCAATTTGATGTAGGTTGTACATGTGCAGTCTTATAAAATATTGCCAAATTAGTCACAACTCCCCTCCCCCCCAAAAAAAAATAGAAAAGAAAGAGCATTTTAAAAAGTAAGCTTTGATGTGTATTCAGATTCAATCTTTTTTTTCCTCTGGAGGGGGGATAGTATTTTTCATCATGAGTCCTTTGAAATTGCCTTAGATCATTGTATTGTGGAGAATAGGTAAGTCATTCATAGTTGATCATAACACCATTTTGCTGTTACTGTGGACAGTGTTTTCCTGTTTCTCTTCATTTGCTTTGCATCAATTCATGAAAGTCCTCCCAGGTTTTTTGTGAAATCATCCTGCTCTCATTTCTTATAGTATTCTGTGATGGGAGTACACATAAAAACATAAAAAAGTTGTGCTTCTAATTTGGGCCCAAAACAGTGCCTGCTATCACAAAAGATGTTTTGTGGTGATTGCATTTTGTAACTTATCTGAAAGGTCTTGGGATTTGTTCCTGTAAACCCTTTGCAAATATCTCTAGGATCCAGTTTTAAACAGATATCCTTCCTTCCTTAGCAGTTTTGTATCTTACAAGTTGATAGAGCAGAAAACCAGTTACATATATTTTCCATTAACATTTGAATCTCAGATTTAAATTTTTTCTTTAAAAAACAAAATCTGTCTTTGAACGTTCAGCCAAGTTCTCTTTCCTAGGAAAAGAAAGAGTATGAAAAAAGGCAGCCACAGTAATCAGAAATGTTATTTTATCATCCTTAATTTTCTCTCTCCAGTAATATCTTAATATATAAGCTTGAAAAAAGTCATTTACTTTGTGAAAGTAAATTAAAATATGATAATGTAATTCACAATACTGGATGTCTGGCAAACTTACTCCATTGGGAAAAATTGATTGTATTACCTCACTTCCTTTTAGAATTAAATTTGGTGTCCTTTTGACTCATTCTTTGACTATTGGCTAAGGACAAACAAAAAATTAAAACAATTGAAATTTTTATTCAGCTCAGCAAAATCTGTGTTTTATCCATTACTATTTTTTTCTGAGTTATCCTTCCTGACTGATCTGCTATGGAGCAGTCATGTTTTGTTGGAGGAGCACTGGATCTGGAGACAGAAGATCTTGGTGACCCCTCCCATTGACCTGCCTATACTCAGAGTGAGCTGAGTCAGACTTTGTCTTTGAGTTATTTAGTCTCGATCCATGAAAAGGAGGGGGGCACGCCTTCTAATACATGTGATTTTATGGGTGTTGTGAGGAAAGGACTTTATAAACTTTGGGGTGGTGGGGTTGGCATTGAGCCAGCCTGGGCCCCTGCCCAAGTTCCAGTTTTAGCAGGGAGACAGACCGGGGTTGAAATATTGGTTTTATCATTGGCAGGGCAGGCACGGTGCCAACATTGTTTTGTTTTGTTTCAGTTCTATTTAGCATTTTCTTCTTTGTCCTATTGTTCCTTGAGTATTCTTGAAACAAAGCAGAGCCTTATTTTGGCGAGTCCCACAAAGAAGAAGAGATATGATTACAAACCAGGGTCCAGACTTGGCCTGCTAGGGTCCAGGGACTAGTTTCCTGTAGTATATAGATGCCTCTCCTTAGGCTGCCACCAAGTCATCACCAATCTTGAAGCCCATATAAGTCATAAAGGGCAGTGCCGATCCCGCATCAATGGGAGAAGGGAAACCTCTTTCACACAAGGGAACAACATTGGTAGTTCCTGGCAACCTTCCTACTGCCCTTTTTTCTCAGCCCACTGTTTGTCCCTATATCTTGATCTCCACATGTATGGAAATGATAATATGTGTAGATCAGATGGGAAGAAAGTACTAAGGATGCCATCACTCCTGCTTTTTTCATTTGGGTGAAGAAAATTATATGGGGGGAGTAGGGGAGACAGACTTGAGAGAAGTTACTGAGATACTGCTCTTTAACGTACTCAAAATATTACCGATACAAGATCTACTTTGGGACTTAAACGGTCACCTACGGAATGGGAGGAGGCAGGGTGGCTGAAAATAATCATATTATGGTTTTTGAATAAAGGTGGTGCGCTTTTATATGTTATGCAAATTTTTACAAAGTGCTATCCTGAAAACTCAGTTGTGGGTGGTACCAGTGGCAATGCACTTATTTCACCAGTGAGACAACTGAGGGTCACAGAGCTCACGGATTTGTTCAGTGTTTGAAATTAAACAGGTCTTCTGAGACCCAGAGCAGTGAATTTTCTGGTAGATTAGAAGTACTGCTGAAGCTCAATATCTGCTAATAGCTAGATGATTTCTGATTTTGGAACGATTTTGTACTACTGAACTGCGTTCAGATGTAAAGCCTCGCTTCATTATTATTTTGTACACCTCTTGGGTTAGCCAGTGGTCATGAAGCTTAAGAAGCTCCTCCCTGATATTAAAAAAGATGGCACAGGCTGCTTTTTTCTGTCCTAGCTCCTTAGTGACCTATCAGTTGGCTTGAAGGACTGAATCTACCTGATGGTGACTAAAGGCACATGCTAATTCTTCCCCCAAGGCTGGCTCCCAAATACCCAGGTTGGATAACTTCCTGAAGATCATTCAGTCTGCATAAACTGATGTGTGATTGCTAGGCTGTTACTGGGGCACATATCTTTGATTATGTGTCAGGATGAAGCTCTAAACAGAAATTTAATAACACTTTGATTATTGGGGTCAACTTTACATCCAGAGGACATCACTTAATGTACTACATTGGCCATTTAGAGTGGATAGTATGTAACCCCCGATGTTACATAATGCTTAAGTTTATCAAATTGCAGATTTTATAATTAAGATGATTTCCACCATGTAGTGTTTCTCACAGCACCTCCCTTTCTTGAATTTTTAAACATTCACTTTGCATTTCTTTGTTGTAGTTCAGTTGTAGTTTAGTCATATCTGACACTTTGTGACTCCATTTAACATTTTATTGGCAAAGACAATAGAGTGGTTTGCCATTTCCTTTTCCAGCTCATTTTACAGATGGGAAAACTGAGGTAGACAAGGTGACGTGACTTGCTCAGGGTCACATAGTTAGTATCAGGCCAGTCTTAAACTCAGAGCTTTCTGACTTCCTTACTCTGCCATCTAGCTTTTCCTACTTGTATTTCTATTTCATTTGAATTAATATTTTCTTTGAATTCATCCTGTGATGGGGCATTTATTCCTCACAATATCCCAGGAAATAAAAAGGGTTATTAGATTTATGTTTATGTATTCCCATCCTCTGGCCCTTCCCCCTCTTCCTTCTCCTTTTCTTCCTCCCTTTCCTCCCCAGATTCCCTGACCATAGCCAGTGTTACCCTGTTGCTCAGACATTTGGATTCATCAGGAAACCATTCCAAAAGTCTGGGCCAAATTAGGCATTGTCCCTCAATCTCTAGCTACTGGAGCCATCTGTTGGCTGATCCATAAGCCATTAGAAACCATAGAAGTCCTCAGGAAGCCACTGTTTTATTAACATCATCAGAAACTCAAAGTACTTTGAAAGAATATAGATTTAGGCCTGCAGGCATTCTAAATGCCTATATGATTCCATGAGCTGGGAAATGTCTTGTGATCACACACAACTGCATCACTTGTCAGACTTTTTGGCTCTTAGAATTTTATCAGATATTTGATGTAGAAATCATCTGCCATTTAATAGTTTTCTCCACTTATTTTAGCTGCAGGCCAGTGTTTGTGTAAAAGTGTTTTTTGTTTTTTGTTTTAACATGATATAAATTATATTTTACCCTTTATTATTTGGTTAAGAAATTTGCCTGCAATGATAAACCTGAAAAATGTAATCTGTTCTTGAACCCTTTTTTAATGAGAAAATATTTTATGTTTAGGTTCTTGAAATTCATATTGTATGACTTTGGCTTATATGGTTTAAATTTATAAATTCTAGAATGTGTAATAGCTATTTGACTTTTACTAATGCTTAACTAAGAAATCAATCTTTAAAGTAACTTTACAGTATACCATATTGTATATGGTACTTCCACATTTCCACATTTATATATTAACCATTTACAAATATTTCATTTCAGCAACAAATTGCCCGTCCTTCTCAAGAAGAAAAGGTAGAAGAAAAAGTTGAGGAAGATAAAACTGAAAAGACAGAAAAAAAAGAAGAAGAAAAGAAAGATGAAGATGAAAAAGATGAGAAAGAGGAACCTAAGTGAGTTAAATAAAGGCTAAATAAAAATATGTGCATCTTTACTGCTAATGGGTAAAGTTGGATCCTTTGAGGTGATGAGATGTTAAAAGGGAGCGCTGAGCCTAGCAAGATGAACCATATTAACTCTTATTACCTATTGTGATCAGGAAATAGAAAAATCTGTTTAATTTTTGGCTTAATATTTTGTGTAGAGCTGGGAGACTCATTTGGCCAGTCTTTCATTGTGCTCTGTCAGGAACTTTCATATGATCTTAATACATGCATGAGAAACACACGAGAGAGCTCCTTTTAGCTAATAGTAATATTGCTGTTGTTTTATTGCTCTATAAAGTTTCCTTTGAAATAGATATGCTATTAGTTTCAAATATATACGCCATTACAGAATGTTCTTTTTAATATGACAGTGATTATTCTTTTTAAAGTTTATGATTATTGATCACTGCTGTTAGAGATCAAACTTCTTGAGAAGTGTTTTTGGAATTGTCAGGTAGCAGAATTGGAATTCTGCTAAAACGAGGGCCATTTTGTTACCTTTTAGTGTAGTAAACCATTTTTAAAAGTCTTCACTTGGAAATAACATCATTTATATGTTAAACAATATTCTTACGTTTTAGTTCATAGCTTTCCACTGCCTTTGTCCCGATTTGTTTTTGAGAGTGTGATAACTTCCCTTTCCTAGAACTCTTTACCCTAATTATGCCTATCTCCGGAGCCTCAGTTTCTTCATCTGTAAAAAGAGGAGATCTAGCTAGATGGGCCTCAGAAATGTTTGAGCTACAAATCCATGATATTCTCACCCCATTTGACCAAAGTCTGAGTCCCCAGGGTTGAGTGAATTGCCTAAGATCCCACGCTCAGTTTGTTGTCAAGGCTTACCTCCTCCTGATGAATCTATGTGCCCTTTTGCTGATTCTAGTTACATTCCTCATCAAGGAGAGGCCATCTCCTTTTATAATTAAGCTGTGAAAGGGTACTTGCATTGAAATGGCAGTGGTTGTCTTAATGGAAAAAATGGAATTTGTGAAATAATTGAATTTTACTGTCATTGTTGAGAGTAGTTCTTGGACATAATTGAAGTATTCTTTTTTTCCCTTAAGTTTTTAAAAGCTTATAATTAGAATTTAGCATTTTAAAATTGTGATATCTATTTATATTTGCCAACCTTCAACACCACACATTATTCTTATTCTTCCTTAGAGAAAACACCAAAGAGAAGGACAAGACGGAAGGGACATCAGAAGAAACAGAAGAAAGGGAGCAAGCCACACCTCGGGGTCGAAAAACAGCCAACAGTCAAGGTCGTCGGAAGGGTCGCATCACCAGGTCCATGACAAATGAAGCTGCGCAAGCGAGTGCGGCTGCAGCTGCTGCTACTGAAGAGCCCCCGGCACCTCTGCCGCCACCGCCCGAACCTGGTGAGTGAGTCCTCTCTGTCCATCTACTATTAGCTAGACCCTATAAAGCATATAAAGTGGAATGATATTCAGTCCCTTCCCTGTTGGGGAAGAGGGAAAAAGGGAAATTAGATTTGTCCAAAGTACAAAGCAAAGTGTAAAAATTTTAAGGAGAAACAGAATACTTTGAGATATTTCAGCAGAAGTGGGCTTATTTTTATTTAGATTTTTATTAGACTTATTATAAGTGAGAAATAAAGGAAGATTTCATCAAAGTGCTGATGTAAAGGACTTTGAAGAATAAGTAGAAATTAGTTCTAGATAATATAAGCAAAGGCATAATCTATTGTGGTCTTCACTGTTGTTGCCTTGCAAAAATCACAAAATATCATTCAGTCTTTGGGAAGAAGTTGAGAAGGGAGAGGAATTCCCCTTCTGTACTGAAAAATACTGTATTCTACAGTCACTTTGTTATTATAGTAATAGCATTTGTGGTCTCAATGATCTTTTGATAGAATCATAAGATACTTTATTTGGCTGAAACAAAAACTTTTTTTTTTTTTTAATTAAAGCTTTTTATTTGTATAACATGTATGGGTAGTTCCCCAGCATTGATCTTTACAAAGCTTTCCATTACAAATTTTACTCCCAGTCACCTCCCCTTCCCCAGATGGCAGGAAGTCCATTACATGTTAATAATGTTGAAATACTTGACAAGTTATGCAAGAAAAATCCTATCTACAAGAAAAAAAAGAAAATCAGAGAAAGGCAACACAATGCAAGCAAATATCAATAGAGATCATGAAAATGTTATATTGTGGTCCATATTTCACATCCCTCTCTCTGGGTGTATATGGTTTTCTTCAGTGAACAATTGGAACTGGTTTGAGACAATTCTTTGTTGCAGAGAGCCATGTCCATCAGAATTGATCATCATGTAATATTGTTGTTGCTGTGTATAATGATCTCCTGGTTCTGCTCGTTTCACTCAGCATCAGTTCATGCAAGTCTCTCCAGGCCTCTCTGAAATTGTCCCTCTGGTCGTTTCTTACAGAACAATAATATTCCATAACATTCATATACCATAATTTATTCAGCCACTCTCCAGTTGATGGGCATCCCTTCAGTTTCCACTTTCTAGCCACTACAAAAAGGGTTGCCACAAACATTCTTGCACAGGTGGGTCCCTTTCCCTCCTCTAAGATTTCTTTGGGATATAGGCCCAGTAGAAACACTGCTGGGTCAAAGGGTATGCACAGTTTAACTTTTTGAGCATAGCTCCAAATTGCTCTCCAGAATGATTGGATCCGTTTACAGTTCCACCAACTGAAACAAAAACTCTTAAAAAATTGAATTTTGACTTATTTTATTACTCCATATTTAATTAAAGTGCTTTTAAAATGAATTCCTTGTAATTTAAATTCATATTAAATGGGGAGAGAGTAGTGTGTGTGCAATTTATACACACATTCTTAAAACATAATAAAATCTCTATACATAAGGACAAATTTTCATTTACTTTCAGATATTAAAGCTTAAGATTAATAATAAATAACATCTGATCTTCTTTTGAAATATGTTTTTAGACCACTGCTTCCTTCTCAATTTTCTGTATTAGAGTCCTTTGGCGTACAAATGTTTTCAGTTTCAAGGGCAAATGCTCTGTGTGTACGTTTGTTGCTTTGTATTTGTCTCTACCCTTAGAGATATGTAGACTTTGGGGCAGATCACATTGTATGAGTTTCTGTGGGATCTTTCTGTGTTCTTCTCTCCATGTTTTAATGTAGGTGATTTGCATGTGATTTGGCATTGTTTAGAGAATGAATCTCTTTCCTTCCCCCCCTCCCCCAGTAGATTTGGAGAAAAGAAACGTTTGCTTTCTTAGGCTACTAGGGACCTTGTAGCAGAAAGAGATTGTCAAGCCTACATGTTGTTTCAAGCCCAGCTATGTCCTTATCTCTTTCCCCCATGATACGTTTTGAGTCTTTTTCTCACCTCCCTGGCTTCCTTTAAATACCAACTAAAATCCCATCTTTTGCAGGAAGCTTTTCCCAACTTTTAATACCACTGCTAATGATTTTCTATTTATCCTGTGTATAAATTGCTTTATATATAAATTTGCCCATTCTCTCTCCTAATAGATGAAGTTCTTTGAGATAAGGGACTGTCTTTTGCCTTTTTTAATCCTAGATCTTGGCATAATTCCTGGCATAGTGTAGATGCTTAATTAATGTTTGATTGAAGGATTGGTTGCTCTATTCTGAGCTGATTAGCCCTAGCCAGTTGACAGCTTCTTCCCATTTCCTGGTATGAGGATTTGGAATTTCAATAAATTGCGTGAAGGGCATATTCCTTATTCTGGTCAGGTTCAAGATTAGAGAGCTCCATTAGTCACTGACCTAAACACAAAAAGGCCCAAGCAGCTCTCCTTACCTAATTAGGGATGGTATAGTAATGGGGGAAAGTCCTGGATTTGGAATCTGAGGTCCTGAGTTCACACAGACCTCCCCCACTCCCTAGCTGTGTAACTTTAGCCAAGTCACTTCTGGGGGGGGGGGGGCGGGGGTTCTCTATAAAATGAGTTAGTGAGATTAAATAACTACCAAACTCTTTCAAGTTCAGGTCTGTGATCTTAGTAGTCACTGAAATTAATTTAAATACTTTGACAGTGTTTCATTTGGTCTGTGAGTCCTCTCAGAGTGGGCAGATAACCATGTGCTCCGGGGCTCCCCCCCCTCCCCCATTTTACCTGACGCTCATTGTCTTTTAATCCACAAGCCACTCTCTCTACCAGGGATCCCTCAGCAAATGTGCTCTGCCTTGTCTCGGTAGGGGATAAGCTGATGCCATGGTGGGATCTTTGTGTGTGGTTGATTGGTGTCAGGTAAGGAATTTGCAGTAAACAGGTGTCTGAGGGCAGATTTGAAGCAAGGCGGAGGACCCTGAGCCTCCTGGCTGTCTCTGTCAATCACAGCAATCCACCTTATCCAAAGGTTTTCAAACATTTCACATTGTGCAAGTATTCATTGGACTTCATTGTTCCAAAAAGTTGTCGTGTTTGTTCAATATATTCATTACTGAGTAGATATGACATAGGAGCCACATTCATTAGAAAAGATTTGTCTTTGAATGTCAGTGAGTACATCTGCCTCCATAAGGTAGGCTGTGATAACTACGGACTCTTCATGATAATCTGAATGTTGTTATGGATACATGGATACAGTCTCTCCTTTCCATCCCACCACTTGTAGCTGTTGTATTGAAATAACAGATCAAGTTGTGCTCTGGTCAACTTTTTATTCCTAGAAGCGATCGTAAGTCATTTGTTTAATCAATGACTTATGCCACTTCTGAGAACAGGATTTTTGCCTAGTAGTTTCCTTGTCTTTTAGAAAATGATGAACTCTGAAAGTGGGCCTCAGAATTTTTCCTCTTGAGGCTAAGAACTCTTCTAGAACTCATATTTAAATTCCAGTTGTAAGCCAATCCTGAGATCTGCATGTGCTTTGCTTCTCATTATGTCACTCAGACTGTTCAAATTAGAAAAGGTGAAAGAAGAGCAGTGCCCTTGGGCCTGGGCTTGACATGGTGGGGGGAGGACCATCTTTCTTCTTGTTGTAGGAAAAGGGACAGATTGGTAGAGTCAGTTTAATTATTTAGGCATCTCAGGTATGGCTGTCTTTATTTTTCTTTGTGGATGAATTCAGGGCTGAGAGTGCTGCCTTCTGTTAGTTTGGAGGATGCTTGAACTTGCCTTAGTCCATTAGCTTTGAGGACTTTCTCACAAATGTCTTCACAAAAGTCAGCCTGTCTGCCAGGGAGTCATCTCGTGTATTTACTGGCAGAATTTGGTCCATTTCACATCGCTTGAATTCTCCAAACATGATTCTTCAACATCTGTGGTAAGTGAACATGAGGAAATTGAAGTATTTATCCATGTATTTCCCAGACATGTAGTCAGGGACATAATTAGAAATCCAGACTTCTACACAATAACCTAGAAAGTTATTTTTAGACAAATTGAGTAGAACCTGCATGACCCTTAAAAAATTATGGATTTTTCAAGTATTGTTACCAAAGGGCTAAATGGCTTCTGTAAGAGAGAGATTGTTGTGATTTTAAATTAGTTGGTCCTTGAATTCTTCATTGGAACTAAGGAGACATTGGTACATTTTTTTTTTTAATTACTCAATAGTCATTATAAATTGATAGTAATCATTCACAAAGCACATTTATGGAATGCTTACTGTGTGTCTTAGGTTGGCCTATGGAACAAATAAAGGATATTCATGAGAACAGTGCTCAAATCAGCAGGAACAATACAGAGTGCTGAAGGATTGGAGAAATAATCTTAGTTTGCATTGAAATCCATGAGACTTGGGATAAGGCCAAAGTGGAATAGTAGGGTTCCTTTCTTTACTGGCAGAGTCTATGCTTATTATACCTCCAAAATTATAAGAGTGAATCTTCTTATTCCAGACATTCTTTTTCTTTTCCTTTCCTTTTCTTCTTTTTTTTTTTAACCTCACTTAGATTTCTCTCAGTCTCCCTTCCCTTCTCAAGTTTAGAAAGCCATTTCTAAAAACAAAGAATATTTTTAAACCAATAAAAAGAGCACGAGGGGAAAAAAAAATCCAGCAAAACTGATTAATAATTCAGAAAAAGTGTGAAAATGTATGCAAAACCTTCCACTTTTGCAGAACAGTTTGGAGAGCTGTCTTCTCACATCTCTTCCAGGCATTCTTAATTAATCCAAAATCTATTTATACATTAGAATGTAAGCTCCTTTTGAGGGTTCATTGTATCTGGAAGGGACAAAATAAACAATGGCTAAGCCAGTACTTATGAGGTACAGAGCTCTGGGGGAATGTCCAAAATTGCATAGAGAAGAGGGGGAAAAAATTGGGTGAGAGGAGGTGGCGGGGAGAGGCAGGACAGGCAAGAATAATCTAAAGCAGAACTTGTATTGTTTCACATTGCTTAGGCTTCATTTCTAAGAAGCCATTTAGTCTGGTATGTGTGTTTTATGATATGTTTTATATGTGTCAGCTCTAGGCCATCATGTCACTGTTACCTAAGGTTAGTGATCAGTTAACAAACATTTATTAACCTCCTGCTAAGCAGGCACACAAGCATAGAGGTCTAAAAATAAGAGGGTTTCAAGCTTACTACACGATGTTAAGAGTTTCAGAAAATGCAGGGGGTGTGTGTGTGTGTGTGTGAGAGAGAGAGAGAGAGAGAGAGACAGAGACAGAGACAGACAGACAGAAACAGAGAGACAGACAAACAGAGAAACAGACAGAAACAGAGAGAGATGTTTGTGATCTCTTACACACAGGTACAGTAGTACTTCAAATAAACTTGGAGGATACAAAAATTTGATGAGATAAAAGTAAGGTCTTGAACCTTAGGCTTTGCTAAGGCCTAAAAGCAAGTGATTAATTATCATGATTACTGACTAGTCTACAGGCCAGTTGGGCTAAGGTGTGTGGAGAATTTGTTTAATGGGAGAAGGGACAGTGGAAGGTGGAATTAACCTGGAGCAGAACTAGAAATGACTTTAATTGTCAAATGGAGGGGTTTGGATTGTTAAAGGGTGTCAGGGAGTTACTAAAGTTAATTGACAGAACATAATCAGATTTGTACTCTGGTAATATCGTTTTGCTATTTATGTGGATTATAGAACTCAGAGAAAAAATTAGATGCCAGTTAAGAAGTTATTGCCTCCCTAATGATCTACCCTCGGGCTGGTGCTGATGTGAATAAAGAGAAAGGGACAGATGGAGAAGATATTGAGGAGATTGCATGGATTTATTGAGGTGGGGAGGGACAGGGGAAGTAAAAGTGAAGGGTCCAAGATCACTCTTAGATTGGAAACCCTGACAAGGAAATAATGAGGGGTGAATTTAGAGGGAAAGAAACACGTGGAGTATTTTTGCCCCTGGAAAATTGTGGCTCAGAATTGACCTAAGGCCCAGGTAGTGAGTGATACTAACCTTAGTCATCCTTTACAGAGTAAACATTGAAACAGAAGGATGAATGCTTCTTCCTTAAAGCTGTTTCTTCTTTTCCTTCAATTTACCAAGGACATTTCTAGTATATTTTTTGAAGCATTACATAACAAAATGATCCATTTTCTTGGAAGAGTTTGATGAAATCTTATTTATGAGCAGGAATCTTAACTCTTAACAAAACACTTAATACTGTGAAACATATTGAAGTTCTTTTGTAAGGATTGCGGTTGTTGTTTCTATGTAGTAAAGTGTTTTCCAAGAATCTTTACTTAAACAAGCATTAAAAAATTGGTCTTTGAGATTTTGTCTCCTGATGTATGAACAGATCATTTTTGCTGAAGCCTCTAATTGTCAGTATAATGCCACCTGCTGCATAGACATTCTATCACTTTAACTTTGGTAAAATGTTCTCTGCATAAAAATTGTGCTTTGGTAGATTTCCAAAATTTAGAATACTTCTTGAATGCAGGACAAAATGTGTTTCTATACTTGAATAGTTTGTGTGTGTGTGTTTCTTCTTTGTGAAGAGAGAATTTACGAAAGATGATTTGTTCTATTATAGATAGATCTTACCAGATGCCTCAGGGAACTTTTTCCCCTCTTAAAACCTTATGTAAAGCATTATGCTTACAAAATTTCCTGAGTGTTCCTGTGATTCAACTTAAAGCAGTTTCATAAAGATTTAGGTCACTTCGGCCAGTATTTTTTATATATATGGTAAATTTATGTAATTTATCATTTATTGAATTTTGCCAGTGTGATTTCTGTCAAGCAACTATCATATTCATTTAAATAGAAGTTTTTTGAATTTTTAACATTTTAATTTTTACTTTTGTTTTCTTAATTATATGTAAACAGAAAGTTTTAACATTCGTTTTTAAAGATTTTGGGTTTCATTTTCTCTTTCTTTTTGAAGCCAGACAGTTTTACATAGATTATACAAGTGCAATCATCCAGAAACATTTTGATATTAGTCATGTTGCAAAAAAAAAAAAAATGCAGACCAGAGAAAACTAAAGATCATAAGGAAAGTTTAAAAAAGTCTGCATTCAGACTCAATCTGTTCTTTCCAAGAAAATGGCTAGCATTTTTCATCCTAAGTACTTTGGTATTTTCTTGAATCACTTGTATTGTTGAGAATAGTTCACAGTATTGTTACTATTTACACTGTCCTTTTGGCTCTGCTTATTTCACTTTATATCAGTTTATGGAAGGCTTTCTAGGTGTTTCTGAAAGCATCCTTCTCACATAGCATTCCATCACAATCACATACAACAATTTGTTCAACCATTCTCCGATTGATGGGTGTCTTCTCAATTTCCAATTTTTTGCTCCTCCACTCCCCCCCCCCCCAAAAAAAAAGAGCTGCTAGAAATAGTTTTGTACATACAGGTCCTTTTTCTTTTCCTTTGATCTCTTTGGGTATAGATGTAATTGTAGTATTGCTGAGTCAAAAGGTGTGCAAAGTTTTATAGCCCTTTCAGCATAGCTTCAAAGTCCTTTCCAGAATGGTTGGAGTTCACAACTCACCTAACAGTGCATTCATGTCTCAGTTTTTCCACATTATCTCCAACATCTGTCATTTTTCTTGTTTGTCATATTTGTCAATTTGCTAGATGTGAAGTGGTATCTCAGTGTTGCTTTAATTTGCATTTCTTTATTCAGTAAGCATTTTTAGGGCATAAACTCATTTTTTGAAAGTGCTCCATGTCATTAGTTATCATTTGTTTGGAAAACGATTTTTAAATGTCTACCAAATATGTTTTGTCTTATACTCTTTATTAAGTTGGGATAATAATAACACTCACCTCACAAAAATGTTAGGATGATCAAATGAGATAATGTATGTAAAGCACTTGACAAATCTTAGTGATATACACATTATCATCATATACATATGATAATATATTAATTTAATTAATTAGTATATATTATCGTTTCATGTAACAGATGCTTTTTTTAGCTTGTGAGAAATAAATTTAGATTCCCTGATAATTTGTGTTTCTGTATTATGGATTAATCTTAGAATGTTCTAGGATCAGAAAGGATGGATTATATAGATAAGGGATTTTTCTTGGAAAACAGAAAATTATTATAAATGTGTGGTGCACTTTGGTATTTTCTTGAATCACTTGCATTGCTGAGAATAGTTCACAGTATTGTTACTATTTACAATAGTAGTTCTTTGGTTTAAGAACAACCTGTGAGTTTACTCTCTACCAGTACAGGTCTGAACCTTAGAGTGTCTGTGAGGTTTCTGGGACACTAAAGTAGGAAATGGCTTGCCATTGTGAATCAGATACAACTTGAGCTTTGGTGGCTTTTATTGGGCAGCCATTGTGGTCTGCTGGTTCAGTTCCGTAAGTGCTCGATTACAATTTAAGATGTAAGGTGGGGTCACTAACAGAATTCTGTTCATAACACAGCATTCTGTGTTCAGCTCAATCTCTGCTAACTTTCACATCTGGAACTTGATCCACCCCATCTTACCTTCCTGTAACCAATGTTACTTAGCAGTCATGTCATCAATACATTATCATTAAATGCTTTCCAGTGTCTTTAGTGCAATCTTCATGTAGATAACATCACCCCTGTGTGAAACTGGCCTCCATCCTATTATTTTGCCTAACATCAAATTTTCACAGAGCTTGTTAATAAGCAAATATGGAAATATGCCCCTAAAAATGATTGTTTTCATAATCATCTTGGGTTATATGTAGAAATAACTTTCTGAATACCAAAGGAGTATTAAATAATATCAATATAATTTTAATTCTAATTTTATTTTCTGATACTGAATATATTAGAAATTTGGAAATTTGTTCTTGTATGGCATATTAGAAATTTTTTAAAGTCAGAATTTGGATTAAACAGAACAGTTTAAGAATTTACAACTATACCAGTAACACTGGACTTACCTTATTACTTTATACTAGATCTTTGCAGAACTAGTAATTTACAGAATACTAAACATATGGTAAAATTAGTTGTGTGTAAATGCATTTGTTAGGTACGGGGAAAGCTTTCTTAGTCGTGACATTTTAAGGAAGAACTCGTTTTCATTCATTTAACAGTTATGAGGAACTCACATTATTTCACCCTATAAAAAGCATAGCTTCTGTTAAAGAAACTGGGATCATCACATACTTTTTTCCCCCAACTATTCTAGATATATCATTTCATAGATGAATTGATAACAAGAAATGATTGATACTTTTACAAATGCCTTTTCCTGATCAAATTTCTTGCTTTGATTTTAGCTTCTGCTGAACCTGTGGAGACTTCACGTTGGACAGAAGAAGAAATGGAAGTTGCTAAGAAAGGTAAAACTTGTCATAATTGGGCTCAGCTTCTTGGTAGTTGTGACCATGGAGATTTTGCTACAAATGCCACAGCATTCTTCTCTTCCTTCTCTAAAAGAGAATAATCTTGCAAACTAACAAATCAAAGGAAACATGATGCTTTTGAAAATTAAATTGAATTTTAGAATCAAGATAAAAGGTCTGTTGAAAGGAACTGTAAAAGAATTTTCTGTGACAGAAAAAAACCTTTTTTAAAGTGCTTTCAGTATGTATTTTAGTGTGTCCATGCAGCATCAATTGTCAGGGTACTGTTGTGCGATGGGGACAATTGTGTAGTGTTCCCAGGGATGGTTTTTCAAAGGATCTTAGAGTTGGGCAGGAGAAGTCAATGGGAAGAAAGAGATGCTCCATGCTGGCATAGATGAGTGTTCTAATTCTGACCTTTACCAGTTGTCCTGTGTAGGAGAAGTAAATATACTGTTCCATACACAGATGAAGAAACAACATAGCATTTTAATGTATTTATCTGTGCAGGTTTTTCCTTCTTTAGCAATAGTGGCTGCTTGAATCCTTCTCCAGCCATAGCATTGCTCCCCTCCCATGCTGGTCATTAAACATCTTCAACGTATGATTCCAGTCACATTTTCCTGGCTTATTATGAATAGCCCAGAATTTGAAATCATAGTGAACAGAAACTCTATGAGAGATGTTAGTAAGAAATTCTGAATTGCATTAATGTTTCTTTTGCAGTTCTATAGAAAGAAATTACGAGTGACATGGCCTCTTAATGAATGACATTTTACATTCCTTTTCCTTTGAGCATACATCTATTGGTGCCTTTAAAAATGATAGAAAAGTCAAATACACTAAAAATAAAGCATTTAAAAGCATTGGGGGCTCAAAGTGTTTTTATTTGAATAGATATGTGTGTGGGTTATGAATGCACACACCCAACCATATCCACCTCTTCTGGCCTTCATGGCAGCTGGAGTCTGATAGTATAGAATTATGGGGTTCAGGTGCCTTGGATTCTCTGAAGTGAAACCAGCAAGTCTCCCAAAGCTGGCAGAGCTTTCAAGCCCTCGGCTTTTTAACTTGCCCTATCTTTACCATTCAAGGGCTGGCCTGGCTCTCTTCAGAAAGGCTTCTTGCTGGAGGATTGCCCCCAAAAGATGGGTTTTGTTAGCCAAAGCTGTTCATAGAGGCCATCTACAGAGTTACAGCGGGTTTGTGCACTCTCCAGAGGAATGAATGATGTCATTTTTGTAGCAGTTTGTCTTTTGTGGATGAAGATTCCTTGGTCAGCGATACACAACTAATAGCTGTCCTCTGCCCTTGTCTCCAACCTAGGAAGTCATCTTGTGTGCCTACTCAGCCCCCTTTATCTCAGCTTTTTGTATACTAATTTTTTCAGTTTTGAATAGGAGCATTTTATAACTATTGAATGACTCAGTGGTCTTAACTTAGGACAATCCAGTTAAGCATCTGCTGCCTATAAGACACAGAGAAAACAGAGACAATTCTGACATGTGCTCTACCCTCAGTGTCTAGTGGGGGACACAGCCGTGTGTCACTTTGGTCCATAGGAGAGTGTGACAAGGTCAAAGACAAGTCCACACAAAGTGGTGGAAGGATCTGAGAATTGACACAGTCTCTTTGGCAGGGTCTGTGGCCAGGGAGGGCTCTGTGGAAGAGCTGATCCCTGAATTGACCCTTGAAGTACCAAGCGCATCTTAGCGAACAAATTGTTTTTTGTGGGGTTTTGAATGGTCAGTTCCAGGTGCAGAAAACACTGGAAGCAAGTGCACAAGGAAGGGTGAAGCTAGAACAGAAACAATGGGTGCACAGCTTTCCAGTGGGGACAGAATGTTAAGGACGTGGAGGACATGATGGTGTGAAATGAGGAGGAAAGGTAGGCTGGAGCCAGGTGGTGGAGCCCTCTGAATGCATGGTGAGGGAGGCCAGATGTTTGATAATCGTCACTGAGCATTAGGAAGATTATTCAAGCAGCAGTTTAGGGGATGCAAGACCAGTGAGCATGTTAATCTGCTATCTGGGTTCGAAGAGGTCAGAGCTGAAGCAAAGATCCATCGTAGTAATGGTGGAAATGTCTGAGACAGGTTTTGGAAAACGTGGTGAGATTGGTCAGCTAATCTGGTGTGGAAAGTGAGGAATTAGAAATGACTCCCAGTGATTCTGGACCTTCGAGCCTTGTGGTGATATAAAGAAAAGTCAGGGTTAGGTTAGGAGAAGCCAGGGAAGGAGGAGGAAGGAACTGAGCTGTTCTGTTTAGTTGTGAACACTCATAATTCACTCTTAAATTAAGTCAGTCTAAGTTTGAGCATTCTGCTGGAGGTGGACACAGCCAGCAGGCAGATGGAGATTGAGAACTCTAAGGGGCAGGTCCGGGAATTTACATTTATAGAAAGATATTCGTGCAAGCCATGGGGGAAAGTTGGTGACCTTGGTAACCAAGAGAATTCAGAGAGAGGGCCGAAGTGAGCCTCGGTGGCTTCTCTCTTGTCAGCTGTTTGCTCCTGAAAACAGTAGTTGAGAATTCTTTGGTTTTCTTCCAGTTTATTGGTCTCATCCAAAGAAATTGATAAGCTGCCCCCCCAGTCCACGCAGAGGCTCATGACTTTCGGGTTTAAACACTTACATTCCCCATGTAGTAGTTATTAGGAGAGGACATGCCTTCAAGCAAAGGATTAGATGTGAGTTGTACTGAAAATCCATCCTCTCCCAAAAAAGTCCTCCCTCTATATTGTATAAAAATTGCCATTAAAGCCCTCTGATTGGGGGCAATCCATGATTCAGCTCTGGGCAGCTTTCATATTCTGCTCCTAGTTTTCTTTCCCAGACAGGAGGAGCCTTTCAGAGACTTCTTCAGGCTGCACCTTCCTATAGGATGGCTTGGGCAAAAGGCATTGGGAACAAGAGCATTTTGGTGCTTTGTAAAACAAAGAATTTTTCTAAATGGTGAAGGAATTCAATATAGGGAAGACCAAGGTAGATTGCTTGGAGGGAACAAGGGAGTAGATTGTGTTTAGGAGGCTCCTTTCATTGAATGAATAAAAGAAAGAACAAAAAAAATCACATCAGTCTCTCTGGTCTCTGGGATGATCCCTTAAAGAAAATATTCATAAATCAAAGAGTTATGATTTAATGTCCTAATCCTAATTTGGGTTCCTTTTTAAATTGAGTTTCCTTATGGAAAATATTTTTTAGTCAACAAGCACTTGTAAGCACTTACTTTGTCCCAGAAACTGCTCTGCGTGTTAGAAATACAAAGAAAGGCAAACATACTCCTTGTTCTCAAGGAGCTCAAGTTTAGTGGAGAGAGAGGAAGGAATATGCAAATAAATACATCCACATGTGATTTATATCGGATGAATTGTAGATCATTGGGGAGGAGAAGGGATCTGCAGTGAATAGACTTGTAGTTATATCAGTTTCTGTAGTCATGAGGGGAGTGCCCAAACTTGGAGCAGCTTATGGATTATGGATAAGAATGGCAGATTGTCAACATCCAGAAGGATTTGCTCCCTAGAACAAGTTCTTCAAGGAACTGGAAAGTTGGGGAATATGTATGGGAGGTTTTTATTTGCTGCGTAGTTCTGCTCGGTATGTCAATTTTGCCCTATTGTACTGTGCATTAGTCATGAGCCCCTTTTATAAGACAGTAGATTTTAAGATCCTTTATCTTGTTTTACCTTAAACTTGAACTTCACAGTATTTACCTTGGAAAACTCATTAGCCATACCAGTACATGGGGGAGCAGTGATGCAAAGAGGTCATTTTACATTAATTTATTCTTAGCTTTGAAATGGAAGGCTGGATTTGTTTTGGAAAGAGTCTTCCCTGCTTGAAATAATAGCAGCATCCCAGGAAGACCTTTTTCACCAAGTTCTGAACAGCCGTTCCGCTTCTCCATCTTCCCTTGCCCATTCTAACTTTGGGCTTAGGCAAGCTCAGCCACAGTGCCCTGGCTCCATTTCCTACGGAAGGTGAGGTAGGAAGAAGAGCCAGTGTCCAGGGTCCCAATGGACATGTAGAAAACAAGCCCCCCTTGTTTGGGGGATGACACGGCCTCTCTGGGATGAGTCCCGGGTTTCAGGTGCCTCTCTCCTGTCTTTCACAGGCTTGGTGGAACACGGTCGGAACTGGGCAGCGATTGCCAAAATGGTGGGGACTAAAAGTGAAGCCCAGTGTAAAAACTTTTACTTCAATTATAAAAGGCGCCACAATCTGGACAACCTGCTGCAGCAGCACAAGCAGAAGGTAGGGGCGGCCTCTGGAGGCTGGGGGTCTCTTGGGTGAAAGGATGCCATCTGGTCAGACAGACAGACGGAAAGGGTCTGCTTGAGAGCAAAGGAGGTGCACGGCAGCATGGACTCCAGACTGCCTCAGCTCCCCCTTCCCCTGCCTCCATCGCTGTGGCTCTTGCACTGGAAGATGGCCATTAGGGCAGAGCGCTGTTTCCCTGCTAGCCTGGCAGATCCACTTTGCGCGTGCGCGTACGTGTGTGTGTGTGTATTACACATCTCTCTGGAAGTGGGAGTGATATATATTAGGGATTAGAGAGGGACATGAGTGGACAAATGCAGCAATCAAGAATCCAGCATTTATTCAACACCTACTATCACCTACTATGTGCTGTTCCTATCCATCCTTCCATATACATAATGACTACATTATATCTAGGTACTGGGTACACATTTATATAGGTGGGTGCTGGTGAGCCCCATGGTGTTTGTGGGTGGACCCTGCCCCATGCTTCTATTACCCAGTGTGCCCATGGGTATCTGTGCACAAGCACTTGGGTGCATCTGAAGGAACTGTAGTCCTAGAGCCACAGCCCCAGCAGGTCTTTGCCTTAATGAAAATGAGAAGAATTGCTTTCTGCTCCACATTTTTCTCCTCATTTGTTGAAGTTGAAGAAATCCTCATTAACATAGTGTGGGAGAGAAATGCCAGTGCCCTGGATGCTGGGGGGCCTTCCTGCCAACTTGTGTGGGTCATTTTAGTAGAGAAATGCCCCTGGGCCATGCCAAAAGGGAATCTGGGGCAGTAGATAAAGAAGGAAGTTAAGGTCAGTAACAGGAAATGTTTCACCATTGGATATTGCCTCCTCCTTGGGCAGCAGGCACAGTCTGTTGGCCCATATTTTTAAGCTTTTCCAGCTTGGGTAGCATCTGGACAATCTTGTATCCTCGTGGCGTTGCACAATGCACTGGAGTAGGAGGAATGACAGGAAAGCCACACATGAGATGTTGAAAATAAAAAGGATCACGGTGTGTTGGGAAAGAGCAGTTTATCTTTTGCTTTTTGTTTTTTGTCTCAGACAAGAAAAGAGGAAGGATGTTGTCCTACCCATAGGAAAGCTTCGGATGGCGTTTTCATTTGGGCAGAATGCTGACATACCCAAAAAGAGAGAGCCAGGACTTTGGGCCGGGTTTCTGGGCCTGCTTTGGATTTTTCATTCTACTAATTTAAATAGCTCTTTAAGGTTGCAAATGATTTATGCTCATTAACTCATTTGGTCTTCACAAATAATCCTGAGAAGTAGGTGCTGGTTTACAAATGGAGAAACTGAGGCAAGCAGACGTAACGTAGAAATAAATGGCTGAGGCTAGATTTAAATTATTGTCAGGGTTTCCTGACCCTGAGCCCTGTGCTTAGTAGTAGCTTTAATTTTTACAGAGTGCTTTCATCCCCTCCTCACCACTCCATGAGGTACTAAATACTAAAAGCATTCTTTATCCTGAAGCTCAAGCTCAAATTGGAGTTCAGGCTCCTTCCAGGACACCAGAGAGACCTGCCACTGTCAGTCACGTGGCCTTGTGGGCTGGTCTGCCTGAGAATTCTGTCTTGTGTGTCTGCTGCTGATGGTTCAGATGCTCAGCCCTGTTTCCTGCTTTTGTTACATGCAGTCCTTAACTCATTCTCTCTTGATTTAGTCTTCACGAAGGCCCCGGGAGGAGCGAGATGTGTCCCAGTGTGAAAGCATTGCTTCTACTGTTTCTGCCCAGGAGGATGAAGACATTGAAGCTTCCAATGAAGAAGAAAATCCAGAAGACAGCGAAGGTAGATTTCGGAAAGGATCACAGGGTGCCTTTGCCCCTGCTGTGTCCAGAGCTGCAGGCTCCCCAAGTGGGCTGAGTCACTGGGGAGCCCTTGGTAAAGGACACACTTGTGATTGCATCTCGGCAGTCTTTCGTCTCCCGCTGGGAACACTGGGTGATCAGTGTAGGGATGCTTCTCTTTGCCACGCCACTAGTAAGAGAAAGAAAAGGTGGTGTCTGTAATCAGGTGCTAGATGAGATTCATCCCTCACCAGCATCCTTTAGCAAGTGTTCATGCAGCATCCAGCTTCTTCAGGCCTCCCTCAGACTCTCGTGTTCTCATGGACCAGTCATTGCCCACTGGTTCATTCTGGTGCTCTGGAGGTGTACTGCCTTGTAGTGCTAACGTTTCCTGGAAGGTGTCCTGTCTCCTCAGCCTGGGACTTTCAATCTCTTTCTTTCTTTTCCCTAAGCACTTGGCCCAGTGCCTGGAGTTCTAGTGATTGTTCAATAGATGTTTGATGACAGGTGGAGTTGGAGGCAACATTCAAAAAGAGGTATCTTACAGGCAGTTCAAAATAGGAGGCGAAAAGTGGAGTTTGGATGCTTACTCGGGCTTCGGTATTTGAGAAACGTATTGGTAGGCACAGGAATGGCATCTCTGAAGAGTGGTTTTGGGGAAAGATGAGTGGGCAGCAAAAGACCCAGAGTTGCCTCTCCATTGGCTTCAGTCTGATTGCGTTCTCCTGTGCCAGCAGCAATCTTTATAAAAAAGACCTTTTTCTGCCTCATTTCTTACCTAGCCTTACTCACTGAATGGCTACACGAGACCTGTTGAAGACCTCAGCTTTAAAAGGCCAAGGTCTCCCATTGCATCCGGGGCCATCTCCAATCATCCTGATCTCTAGTGGGCCACTAGACCCAGAGGGCTCTAGAGGGGACAGTGAGGCTGGTGACCTTGCCCAGCTCTCCCTCACTTCAGTCCAGTCACTTGCATGGCATAACATTACCCCCCAATGTCATGGTGGTCTTCGAGAACAAAGAACAAGTAACAACTCTTGTAGTCTCTCTCCCAGTCCTCTCTGTCTAGGAGCCTTTTCTTTCTAAATTCTCCATTAATTAATTCTCTACTTGTGTTAAGCAGTGTTAGAAGCTGGCGGGGATACAAAGATCATTAAGACCTTTAAGGAATTTTTATTCTAGCTAGATGAATGAAACATTCTCAGTATTAAACAGTAAGTCACAATGATATAACAAATTGCAAATAAGTAGAGTGTGAAATAGATTGTAATGTGATATAAAAGATTGCATTTTTTCATAACGTGTATAGTTAGCTAGCTCATAAGACAAATTCTGAGAGAGAGCACCTTTCAACTTTAGAGTGTATGAACAGGTGCTTATTATATCTCTTCTCTCACCCTGCTTGGAGTGTAATCCCTTCAGTAGTTATTATACCACCAAAATAGCATTTCCCTGCTCAGAAATCTTCAGTCTTGCCCCATCCCTACAGAATAAAGGCCAATTCATCACCAACCATAATTGTTTTCCTGCATCCCAAACTATTCCAGTTCCATTCCATGCCTTCCTTCACTTGTATCTTCCTAGAATCTCTCTCTTTTTTTTTTTTTTTTTGGTAGAAATGCTGTCTAGAAAACTTTCTACTTTTTTCTCTGTTCCAATAGTACTTAACACTTTTCCTATAGCCGTTATCACATTTTAACACAACACAGTGCTGCCATGTGGTAGGTGTTTAATAAATGTTTATTGAATAAGTGAATGTTTTCTATTGAATAGGGTTATTTCTGCATGATCTTTTCTCCTATAATAGCTATCTTGTGCCACTTTGTAGATTTACCAGCCTCTGGCACAGACCTTTACATGTAGCTCCTTCTAAGTTTTTTGTCCACCAATAAAGTGTCATGAAACTTGAATATCAAATCAGCTCCTGTCCTTTTCATCATGGTGTAAGGTCACTTCTTTGGAACAGAGATTTTCCTTGTATGGTTGTTGTAGTATTCTCTTAGAATAATACTCTGTAATGTGAAAAAATGTCATTTAATTTGGTTTCAGTAGTGAGGGACAGCCAGCCTGGAGCCCAAAGGACTGCAGTAGCATTAGTGCCTCTGGCATTATAACTAAGGACAAGTTCCCTTCCTGCCTTCATGTTCCTTGACACTTTTCAAAAGCTGAGTATCTGAGGAGGAAGTTCCTACCTTGTGGAATTACCCACATTAATGAAATCACAAATTGTCATGGTAAAAAAAAAAAATCTGAAATTATTATAATAAATAAAAGATGACAACTCATTCCTTGAAATTCAGGTTAATATTTCTTACTTTATGACATTTCATTTTCATATATATATTTTTCTGATTCATCAGTATTTAGAAAGGCGATCCTAATTTGAGGTAGATTAAAACGTATGGAATTCTTTTAAATTTTCAAATAGATACTTTCAAAATTTTTTCAGAAGAATTTTTTTGTGAAAAATTTCTATGGGGCAAAAGGGTTGTTTAATTATGAAATGTAAACTAACATCACTCAACCCCCTCAAGTTGGTAAAATGCCCCCTTTTCCAAGTCCCTGCCAGTTAGACTGGGGACCCTTGCTGATTCCTGAATGTGCTCCTGAGGAGTGTACTCTATCCTTATCTTTCAGGTGCTGACAATAGCTCTGACACAGAGAGTGCACCTTCTCCCTCCCCAGATGAAGGTGCCAAGCCAGGTGAGGACCCAACGGAAAACGCCTCTTCTGGGCTGGCCAGCGAGGCCCCGGGAGAACTGGAGTCCAGTACAAGCGGCCCCGGCGCATCTCCCACTTCTGTCGCTCCGAGCGCAAAGCCAGGAGCTGGACAAGAAGCCATGGAAACTCAGGTGAAGGAGGAAGTCAGTGAAGACCCCGAGGAGCCCATGGAAATTGATAGTGAAAGTCCCTCTGCTGACACTCAGCCACTTGGTCTCTGTGGGCAAACCAAAGCAGAACCTGGTGACGCGGAGGGGAGGCTGCCCGACAGTGTCCAGGTGAAAGCAGAGAGGGACGCCAAAGAGGGAGACTCCGGGAGGCCTAAGGAGAGGCCTGAGCCAGAGGACACAAGCTTCGCCTTAGCCCAGAGCTCCAGCACACTGAGGCCCGAGTCTCGCTCTGACAACGACTCCAGTGCCACCTGTAGTGCCGACGAAGATGTGGATGGAGAGCCTCCTGAGCGGCAGAGGTGAGTGGGAGCAGGCGGCCGGGGCTGGGCGGCTGCTCTGCTGCCACAGGGAGACGGCCGAGTACATGGGGTCTGCAGGGCCTCCCCTCTTGGTTCCTCTGCAGCAAGCTTTGCTCCGAGGTGATGTTCCATTTACCTAGAGACTATCTTAAATGTGCCCAGAGAGGTTATCTCTGCATGGTGGGCTCCTTCAAGGCAGGAGCCGTGGTTCTGCCTCATGCTGCAACATTTAATAAAGAAGTGCTGCTTACTGGCCAGGAGGAGACTCGGGAGAGAATAGTGTCAGAAAGCTCGAGGAAGGAGGAGGTCTGAGGAAGTAAGAAGGGTTAGGGACTCAGAAAAGTCGGTCAGATTTTATAGTCAAAGAGACTTGTTTAGCTAAGGGATTGGGTCAGAAGCTAAGCTGCAAAGGATTAAGAAGGCAGCAGGGTAAGAAATGTGGAGGCAGCAGATTTTCTCTTTCTCTGTCTTTTTTTTTTTTTTTTTTGGATAATGGAAATTAGAGATCTTAGGATAACAGTTTAAGAGAACTGTAGGGTCAGCTGAAGGTCTTTTAAGGCTGGTAAACCAGAAATGTTTGTAAGCCTCAGGGAAAAGCTATTGACTATGGAAGAGTGAGGATACCCAGAGGCTGAGGAGAGTTCTTTTTTAAAAGAGGGTGGTGTTACAGCCTAAGGAAGGGGACCCCCCCCCCCCATGGGCTGTAGAGTAGAGTAGAGCTTGGGAAGAGAAGGGCTGGGCAGCTAAGCAGAGAAGCAGGGCTCTTCAGCAACAAAAGATGATAGCACCTTGAGAGCTGGGGTTTGGCTGAGCCACAAGTGGTAATGGGGCCACACAAAAGAGAACAGAGTTGGTGTGGTTAGCAGTAGAGCCAAAATGGCTCTATTGGGAGAGCAGGGAGGTTGTAACCAAAGGCTGGAGCCTAGATAAATAGATTTAGGAGCAAGCAGACAAAGGAGGAATTGCAAAAAGTTAATTAAACTTTATATTATAACAGTGTTTAAAATGGTGGTTATAGGTCAAAATTAATTTAGTATGGAAATAATCTTTAGGCATCCTAGAATTCCTTTTGACAATTTGACATTTTCTGATTTTATTCATTTGTTTTGTTTTTTTAGCTTTTTTAAGATGGGGGAGAGAATAGGATATGGAAGGGATAGAAGTGAAATCTTCATTTCTTTCTTTCTTTCCTTTTTTTTTTTTTTAAACTTTTTATTTGCAAAACATATGTATAGGTAATTTTTCAACATTGACCCTTACAAAGTTTTCCGTTACAAATTTTTCCCTCTAGTCCCCACCCCTCCCCTAGATGGCAGGAAGTCCACTACATGTTAATTATGTTAAAATACTTGACAAATCGAATATATGTATACATATTTCCACACTTATTGTTGTGCAAGAAAAATCAGAGAAAGGAAACACAATGCAAGCAAACATCAATAGCATGAAAATGTTATGTTGTGGTCCACATTTCATATCCCTCTCTCTGGGTGTATTTGGCTTTCTTCACTGAACAATTGGAACTGGTTTGAAACATTTCATTGTTGGAGAGAGCCATGTCCATCAGAATTGATCATCATATAGTATTGTTGCCGTGTATAATGATCTCCTGGTTCTGCTCATTTCACTCAGCATCAGTTCTTGCAAGTCTCTCCAGGCCTCTCTGAAATCATCCTGCTGGTCATTTCTTACAGAACAACAATATTCCATAACACTCACATACCATAATTTATTCAGCCATTCTCCAATTGATGGGCATCCATTCAGTTTCCAGTTCCTTGCCACTACAAAAAGGACTGCCACAAATATTCTTGGACATGTGGGATCCCTTCCCTCCTTTAATATTTCTTTGGGATATAAGCCCAATAGAAACTCTGCTGGATCAAAGGGTATGCACAGTTTGATGACTTTTTGAGCATAGTTCCAGATTGCTCTCTAGAATGGTTGGATCATTTCACAATTCCACCAACAATGCATCAGTGTCCCAGCTTTCCCACATCCCCTCCAACATTCGTCATTATCTTTTCCTGTCATTTTAGCCAATCTGACAGGTGTGTAGTGGTACCTCAGAGTTGTCTTAATTTGCATTTCTCTGATCCATAGTGATTTGGAGCACCTTTTCATATGAGTAGAAATAGTTTTAATTTCATCATCTGAAAATTGTCTGTTCATATCCTTTGTCCATTTATCGGAAATCTTCATTTCAAAATAAAATTTAATTAAAAAATTTTATTTAACATGCCACTTGACATGAAGTGATCCTCTTAATATACTTTTTAGAACCTAAATTACCCTTGTAGTTAACACATATTTCCATAATATTGATTGAAAATGTAGCCTTAATTATTAAAATAGTCTTTGTGTTTATATACTTTTCGCATGATTGTCACCTTTTTTTTTTTTCATTCCTAATGATTTCTCTAACATTCCATAAATGAAAATTGCTTATTTTCCAAAATCCGCAATAACTATTACCCATTAAAGGTAAGTCCTTTGGTCTGGTCACAAGCATGGTCCAAGTCATCGATGTTGCCAGGCTCACCTTTAGTGACAGACCCTAGGTTAAGATTTTCAGGCTGTCTCTTTTGGACCCCAAACAGAGGGGTCGTCTTCTCAACTCCTTTTATGTAAATTCAAGATAAGGCCAAATGACTTTTAGTTTCTGAGTTAGCAGTGACATGTTATTGTCTTTCTTTCCTCAGTACTGTTGTAAGAACCATATTTTAATTAAGTAAATTGTACAGATTAATATAAATATAAGGGAAACAGCTGTAAATTTTTTTAAAATGAATTTTCTTTAACTTTTCCAAACTTTCCTTGGCTCTTTTTTTCTGATTCCAGAATGTTTCCCATGGATTCAAAACCTTCACTGTTAAATCCTACTGGATCTGTATTAGTCTCTTCTCCCATCAAACCAGCTACAATGGACCTACAACAGCTTCATCATCGAGCTGCTGTCATACCACCAATGGTAAGTCCTTAGTAGTATTTAACCCGGGTTTGTGCTTATGTTATTTTAAATTTTCATTTCTTATTTGAAGGACTTAAATTCTAGTACCTGCAAGAAAGGAAAACTCTTCCGAAAGTCCTCTTCCTTCATTGCCATGGATTTTGTGTTTTCTCATTGTGTGTGGATTGGTCAAGAGGTGGGTGGAGGTAGACAGAAACTCGAGGCAGAGAAGCAGAATTAATGGAATTTGATCCTCTTTGTAATGTACCCCCAGCAATTGGTGTGCCTCTACTCAAAGACATCCATTGAGGGGAAGCCTATCCTCTCCCAAGGCATCCTCTCCTACTTTTGGAAAGTTGTAATTGCTAGCAAGTTTTTCCTGATACCAAGCATAAATTTGTCTTTTTACAACTTTAACTTGATCCAAATTTTTTCCCTCTTGGGCCATACAGAACAGATATAATGCCTTTTCTTACATGATACTCCTTCTGATATGTGGAAATAGCTTCATATAACCCTCAGCAAAACCTGTTTACATGCCCAGCCTCTATCCTGCTCCCCAGGGACCATCAGAGGAAAAGAATCCCGTGCTTCATGCTTCTCTTCTTTGAACTTTAAATTGAACTTTGTGAGCAATTCTTGACATGATCACTTTTCAGTATGTTGCTTCTTCATGGGAATGGACTTTGATATCCATTATGTCATCTTTTTCAGGGTCAGACCTTGTGCAAATGTCAGATATCAAAAAGAATAGACTTATTAGAGCAAAAGTTTTAGTAATTCTATGTTCATTTACAAGGTAGACAGTATTTCCCAATCTTTACTTTTGAAGGTAGTGTTTAGTATTAAATTTGTTTTTATCCTTGCCAAAATTCAAGTTTTGTTTAATAGAAAGAAAAAGAAAGTAAGCAAGTAGTAATTAACTGGACATTAATTCACAAAATTCTGCCACAACAGATTCCTTGGCACATTTTCCCCATTCTCCTTGCAGGTCTCCTGCACCCCCTGTAGCGTGCCAGTTGGTGCCCCTGTGAGCGGCTATGCTCTTTTTCAGAGGCACATTAAAGCCATGCATGAGTCAGCCCTCCTGGAGGAGCGGCAGAGGCAAGAGCAACTTGATCCAGAGTGTCGACGTTCTGCAAGTCCCAGTGTCGAATGGGAAGGTAGGTTTTGTGACCCAAAACATGGCACATTCATACTACCCTTTCTTTCCCCCCACCCGGAGGTGAAGCTACTGAAGGAGTCTAGAATGAACTTTGTGGGTGGCAAATCCCATCGGTACACTCTACGTGTTTTGTAAACCATCATTAAAAATGAATGTGTTATTACTCCCATTTTGTTGGACAAATAAATTCCTGGAATTGAACCTAAAAATTTGCACCTAGGAAAAATGATCAGTATTTTCTGTTCCTTAAATTGAAATTTAAAAGTTCTCTTAAGGAATTAGTTATAGCTACTAAAAAAATGAAGTAATATTTTTACAATGTTAAGTGAATGGCTAATTCTTAATTTGTATCTTTTGAGTGTTTTGCCAAAGCTATGGTTGTAGCCTCTAATTCTTCTAAATTATAAAAGCAAATAAGGATTCAACATCTAATATCCAAAATAAAAATGGTTTGCCATCTAAAATGTTTACAGCTGATCTAAGTGATTTGTGCTTGTGCACAACCCCAGAATCAGGTTTCCTTTCATGTTTTTGAAAGAAGCCCTAATTTCCACATTTACTCTTTAAGGCAAGACAAAAGTTGTCATGTAATTCTGTATTGAGTCTGGAATGAAGCCTTAGCTCTGTTGATGAGACCTGGTTCTTGGTCATACACCTTCTGAGCATCATGTAGTTTGGTTAAATAGGATTTTAGAAAATCCTATCAAACAGTTTCCTTTTTATCAGGATGATTCACAAGGCTCTTGAGAAGATTTTATGGATGTAAATAAGAATTGTCAGCTTTGCAATGACAAACTTGTGAAAAACTATGTAATGCAAAATAGCATTTTTAGGACTCAGCCATCCTGCTTTTTCCTCCTTTTAAATAATAAAAATGGATGTCTTGCCAGAATTTGTTATAGTAAAGTGCCAAAAAGCAATTATATTTTGGGTTGTATGCATAGGCCTTCTCAAGCCTATCTCTTTGTCATTTTAAAACGAGGGAAAAACAAGCCAAGGAGAGTGGAGCAATGGCGTCTTTTGAATTCAAGATCTACTTTTCAAATAAAAATGTCCCCATCTTGTGGGATTTGAGGATATTGCCATCTGAAACTATTTCAACCATGTTGCATTTTCCCAACTACGGACACATATTATTCTTGTTGATAGAATCCCTAGGAATAAAGATTTTACTGAACTACAATCTGTTATTTGCTGGTCATTGTTTCCTGCCTGGTAGACATGATGAAGGAGCATGCAGGAAATTGAGTTTGTAAATTTATTTTGAAGTGGTTTAGGATAAGTCATAGAAACCTCTTTGTAAATTTATCATCCAAAATGGTTACACACATTGAACTCATAACATTCTGCTTTAGAATGAACAAGTTTAAAAAATTTTGCATGTGACTAAAATTTACTACTAATAAAAGAGAGTTTAAATTTCTTCTGCATGAGGGAAAACATCTGAGACACCCAAGAGAAACTTGGGTCCCCACCATTTTCTTTTGTTTTGTTGGATTTTTTCCCCCAAATAGACATACTTGTGAATTTTGAGGCTGTATCTGAATGGTAAGTCAGATAGAAACCAAAAGTTATGAATTTAAGAAATGTAAATTCTTGTTAAACTGCTCTAATGCATGTAGGATTGCTTTGCTTTATACTGGAATTTTCAAGATTCTACCCTTTATATTTGCCCCTTGAACAGTAATTAATCCGTGTGGATTGGGCTCTCTATGGGCTTTTGCAGCCAACCCAAGTGCACTGGAAGATTTTGTCACAGTTCAGTTCCTTAATACATTATTAACTCCCCCTCCCCCAATCTTTTGAGTCAAACTTCTTTGCAATGTATTCAATTTATCAAAGGCAGGCTCAGAATTCATTTTTAAAATTACAGCAGAAACAGATCATTTACATGGACTATATTAAGGTAAATGACTAGTAACAATGTAACTTTATAGTTAGGGAATCCAGGAAAATGTTGATAAAATGACTTGTGGTAGAAACAATATCAGACAACATTTCTCTATCCCTTTAAAGTTGGCAAAGCATTTCGTACAGATTCTCATTTAATCCTTTCCTCTACCTTTGTGAGGGAAAGCTATGCAAATATTATGACCCTCTTTTACATGTGGAGAAGCTTATCTGTCTCTCGGGGTTGAGCATTGTCTGCCAGAGCTTCCTGGCTGGACATGGCCAGGCCACAAGTAGAGGAAGGCCTTTGAGACCCCCAGGTCAGCCACTTTCTACCATGACTTGATGTTTCGTGTGCAGTTAGTTTTTATTTATTTTAAGAGTTCTTTAGGTTTGGGGGAAATTGTTTTTCCCTTTCCTTTTAGAAGTTGCATGTGTACACACACATACACATATGCACACACACATGCATACATATACAGAAACACACAAGTAATAGAAACTATCAGGTTGTCAGGACTAATCTAAAGTACAGTCAAAACATTTTTAGTGCCTGATCTGTGTATTTTATGGATGGTTTTCTCTCCAGTTACACTTTGGATTTTTCCATATATGTAAGGTTATTCAACCCAGTAGCCAGGAATGCAGCTTCACTTAAAGGTTCCTTAAAAGCAGCTTTCTTCTTGTAAAACTTTCACTAGCCCAGCTATGGGTGGATACTTCGGCCCCAAGTTCTTTCTTGCCTGTTCTTTCCTATTCAGTATCTTCCTGAAGCCAAGCACAGTTCTGTTCAGTTCCTCACTCACTTGTGTCTTAAGATTGGGGTTTGTTAGGAGTAAAAGGAGTGACATATTCTCTCTCTCTCTCTCTCTCTCTCTCTCTCTCTCTC
>JAJPUD010001281.1:410774-462490 GCA_023553655.1 Myrmecobius fasciatus
TCTCTCTCTCTCTCTCTCTTTTTTAGTACTGGACACATAATAAAATTAACTAAAGGAACTTTTAAACTCATTTGATCCCATCCTGAAGTTGGAGATGATGAAATGGTATAGAAGTAAATTATAAGAAATTCTCTGTAGTTGAGATTCAGGTTTCCATTAAAGTCTGTTTTTGTTAGAAATCTTATAAAAATAAACAGCATATTCTATGAAAGGTGTAAGTGATGATAGGTGCTTGTGTAGGCTGACTGATTCTAAAATTGCTGTAGCCGAAATTTGCCTTTAAACTGAATGAATATGTAAGCACTGGAAGGAAATCTTAATTGGCACAAAATCTCTGCCAGCTTTCTGAACTTGAATTTGTAGCCTGTTCTACCCTTTAAAACTTTTATATTTGGTTACATTTAAATATTCTGATCTTAATTAGTTTCAGCTTCAAATTTTTTTTTTTTAAGCCAGATGTTGATTTTGTTGCCTTAGCTCAGCTCAGAGTTTTATCTCTTTCTAAAATTATCTAAAGATACTTAAAAAGGCCTGAGGACACAAGTTGCCTTTGAGTCAGTGCCTCCTGAGCCCCCCATACCCTGCTTGAGGCACATGGTTGCATGGTGTGCACATGGTGGTCCCTGATCTTGAGTTCCCAAGATAAATGCTGTATTTGCCTTTTTGTTAGTGTGCTGATGTTTCCTTTGCCTTTGAGAGGAAAGCATTTTTGATTGGTTGTGAGGATTTTGCTTTTTAGATAATTTGTCGAGTTTTCCTTGGGCTTTTTTTTTTCCTGCTTTCCATCTTAGTGTGGATTTTTGTTGGAGGTAGGGTGTTTGGAGGTTTTTGGTTCGTTCACTTGTTAGTGTAGCTGGATTGCCCCCACCCTGGATGATGTGGGCTAGGTCCTTAATGTTTTAATTTAAGGTCCTTCCCTCATTTGGTAACCTTAACCTTCTTAGGAAAATCAGTGGCTTTCTGCCTCATGCTGAGGTCTGAAGTGCAGTAGAACAGGCAGCGCTGATGCAGAGCCCTGCGGCAAGGTCCTGGCCAAGGCTCTCTCCAAGTGGGGCATCTCCACAGCCTGGTCGGAGTGCTGCCCGCTGTAGTGCCCCGCCAGTTAACTGTTGCTCCCAGGCTTAGTGGTGGCCAGTGTCTGCCTTCAGCTGTTAGCCATAAGGAAAGGTGCATTAGTGCATGCACCTTTCCTTATAGCTTCTGCCCTTTCCTGTTTCTGTGTCTTGTTGTGAGTGGACATAGCCTTGAGCTGGCTTTCCCTGACTGTCTTCATGACAGCTTTTCCTTGAAGCATTTGTGTATGAAATCCTGAGTTATTTCAGTAGGTTTTCCAGCATCTTAGTGGGAGCTAAATTCATCACCTGTTTTTCATATAAGTAGACTATAAAGAGGAAGTGGAAATAGTTGGGCCAAAATGTAATTCAGGCTGTTTCCAGGAAGCCGCCCTTTACTGTGAGTTGTGAAGCCCAGAGTAGTGATGAAGGCCTTTTGGAGAAAAACTAAAGTTTGCTTCTGCTGCTCAGGGTCTGGAAAGAATGAGATGTTTAAGCAACAAAAACAGGCTAGGTTGTGTTTTTGTCCTGTGAGGGTAG
Source organism: Myrmecobius fasciatus (assembly GCA_023553655.1). NCBI lineage: Eukaryota > Metazoa > Chordata > Mammalia > Dasyuromorphia > Myrmecobiidae > Myrmecobius > Myrmecobius fasciatus. The sequence goes on from JAJPUD010001281.1 coordinate 412,367, forward strand.
CCACCAGTGACCTCAATTCTGAAGGGAAAACAAGAACTCATCCGAAAGAGATGCATTTAGGAACCGGGAGCACTCTTCCGTGCTCCAGCCATTCTTCTTGGCTTGTGTGGGTTAATACATATTAGCAGACTAAGAAACTGATGTGGTTTTCAAGCTTTGTTTTTTCTTTAAAAGTCCTCCAGCCTGCTCCACATCAGGTGATAACGAGTCTCCCCGATGCCGCTCGGCTTCCAACGACACGACCCACCAGGCCACCTCCTCCGCTCATTCCTTCTTCTAAAAGTACTGTGGCCACTGAAAAGCCATCCTTTATTATGGGAGGATCAATCTCACAGGTATAAGTCTTTCTGACTGCTGCTTTTTCTTTCTTTCTTTCTTTTTTTTTTTAAAGTTTTTCTGTCTTTATTGTACTAGTTAATTATACCTAGTTTAGTAGTAATCTCCCCAAAGACCCTTCAGAAACACTGTCTAGGAAGTGGTATCTATTGCATGCCCAAAGAGAACCAGAATATCAGCAGTGTCTAGACTGTGACTTTCCATTTATTCCTTTAATAAACTTTTATTATTTGACTTCTTGTTTTCATAGCATACAGCCAAAGGAAGGAGAAATGCAAAATTTAAATGTAACATAGTCCCCTCCCTTAAAGAATTTATAACCTAGTGGAGGATTAAGATAGAAATGCAAATAAGAATAACACACAGTGTTATCTAAGAGAATTACATGTGAGTAAGACTGTGTAAAGTAAGGTCTGCTGGGGGAGGCTGTAAATCATGGGTATCAGAAGAAAGGCAATGTGGAAGAGTTTGGAAGTGTGTGAAGAGGGATTCAAACAAGGTCTGCCTGAGCCCCAGTCCTTTGTATTATCTAATGCACCATGAATGCCCAGCAGAGAAATTGCAGTTTTACTTGGGGCATTATTAGCAGCCAGTGATGATATTTGAGAATAATAGTGACATGACCAGATCTGTGTTACATCCTTCCAATACAAGGAAGATGTTATTCGTGGGAGAGCATAGGTGTGAAAAGAACTATTAGCTAATACTCATAAAAGCTGATATTTCTGAAGCACTTAACTCTGTACCAGACTCAGGGCTAAGCACTTTACCAGGATCTTCTTGGATCCTTATAACAACTCTAGGAGGTTGGGACTATCATGAGCCACACTTTACGCACAAGGAAACTGAAGCAAATGTTGCCTCAGGGTCACACAGCTAGTGAGTGTCTGGCTGCATCAAGTTCAGTGCCCTGTCCATTGCCACACCATGGCTGCCCCCAGTAGGACCCTAGAGTGGTGAAGGAAGCCATGGGTGTCAGGAGGGACAGTGTTTGGAGGAAGAGATGTTGCAGAGACAGGATCCCAGGGCTTGTGTAAGGGATGGGATATGAGGGCTGAGGAAGAAGAGAGAGTCCAAGGCAGAGGAAACATGGTGCCCTGGGCCAGCGAAGGCCAGCGGCGAAGGAACCTTTAGAGCAGGGCTCAGGTGTGGGGGGCCATTGACATTGCGGTGCCAGGGAGAGAACCAGCTGGGAATGTCCTGCTTTGGCCTCCTCAAAGAGAACACTTTACATAAGCTCTGAGTACACGACCGTTCCTGCTGGTACGGATGGTTTAAAATGGTTTTAGCGCTTGGAATGGACGTCCCCATCTGCTTCCTGAATGCTGCTAGTGAATTGTAGGGAATGGCTGCTTTGGACTGGATGTCCTGCACGGGCCCTTCCCGCTCTCTGGCTTTGAGTGAGAATGTAGAATTGGAAAACGAGTTCTTTTACAGCATGATTACCAAGTGCATGTAATTACACTAATTTCAAAGGAGAGTTGTCACTTTATTCAGTCCTGGAGAGGGCAGGAATGGCAGCTTCTCCCTCATAGATACTCAGCACCAAGAACTCCTTGAACTAGCAGCCTGCACAGCAGCACAAACCTTCCTAGGTGCCCTGGGCAGCCAGCCCACTCATTTGATCTTTTTCCTTTCAGGGAACTCCTGGCACTTATTTGACCTCTCATTGCCAAGCTTCCTATACACCAGAGCCAGCAAAGCCTTCAGTTGGGTCTATCTCTCTTGGATTACCACGGCAGCAGGAGCCGACGAAGCCTGGTAAGGAGCTGAGGGCACTGGCTTTTGGGACACTGGAAAGAAGATCCCTTCTGTGCCACTGGAGTCATGGCCTCCTTGTTTTCTTGCTTTGATCAGCTGCCTCCATGCCCTACATCAAGCAGGAGGAATTCTCTCCCCGTGGTCAAACCTCCCAGCCCGAAGGCTTATTGGTTAGGGCCCAGCATGAAGGTGTTGTCAGAGGTAACAAATACTGGGGCAGGATGGGTGGAGAAAGGCTATTTTTTCAGGAAGAAAACAGAGATAGTCTGATGGAAGTAAGTCAGTTGGTGGTAATGTATAGACCTTTCCTTTTGGTAGTTCATAAATAATAGCTTCCACTTCTCTAATTCTCTTTTTGTTTTAAATGTAGCTATTTGGTAAGACTATATGTCCTTTTGTTATAAATATATTTTGAATAATGCTTCTAAAATAATTGTTAAAAACCCATTATGGGGGCAGCTAGGTGGCCCAGTGGTTAGAGCACCAGCCCTGAAGTCAAGAGGAACTGAGTTCAAATCTGGTCTCAGACATGTAACAGCTGTGTGACCCTGGGCAAGTCACTTAACCCCAATTGCCTCCGCCAAAACAAAACAAAAAAACCCATTATGCCCCCATCTCCCCATGATTCTGGTAGTTTAAGATGATCAATATTGAATGATTTTTCCTGAAAGGATATAATTTTGCCATTAATTTCATTTTGATCCAGGTACTACAACAACAATCCAAGAAGGAAGTATCACTCGAGGAACCCCAGCTAGTAAAGTTCCTGTTGAAAACATCCCTTCCCTTCGAGGCTCTATTACTCAGGTAATTTAGTGTAAAAGCTCCAGATTGTTGGGGACCCCAAAGCTTTGTTTCAAAATAGAATTAATGGAGTCAATTCTCCATTCATTTGTCTTTATGAGAAAGATGAACACAAAGTATCATCGGTTGCCTGATGGCAGTCATTACACTTGTGAACATTTTCATTGTATCCCATTGTCAGCTAAAGGGAGGAAGCTTGTGGCTAATTTCCCCAGAAGGGTCACCACTTTTGCAGATGGACAATAAAGCCAAATTTAGTGCAATCCTACAAATATCTTTCTTCCACTCCCACCCCATTTGTGAAATGCACTGCCCTTGGCATTGGTGGTGCATTCTATTGGGAGATCCTATATGTGTAAAAAATTAGCAAATACAAAATATGATGTTCATGGAGTGAGGGTGCGAGTACCTGAAAGAATTGGAAAAGGCTTCAGGGAGGAAGTAACAACTTGAATCATGTTTGAAAGGAAGCTTGGGATTCTGGGAGGTGTTGCTGAGGATATATTGACTTATTGCCATCATGAGGGGGTTCCTTATGACATCCTTAGAATAGATCATTTGGACAGAACAGAATGAACATAAGAATGAAAAGTTGGATGGAAACTTGATTTTGGAGCAATAAATAGTCACTGAAGATGTTTGTGTATGAGAGGGATGAGGTTTGAGGTAAGGGTTTGAGGGTGCCTCGGTCGGGTCTGTGTTTATCAGTTTCTTTTTGGCACCTTTGAGGGGGATGTATGGGTGAGGAGAGAAGCTGGAGGTTGAGATCAGTTGGTAGCCTTGTCCAGTGTCCAGGTGAGATGGGATAATGGCTGAAATCAGAGCTGAAGTTGTGATGAGACACAAAGGGACCAGTCAATGTGAGCACTATTATGCATTCGGGGGTTGGGGAGTGGAACCTACAAGATTTGGCCCCTGATTCAAAATTAGGAAGAGGGGAGAATCAGTAATGTCCCTCAGGCAAGCTGTGGGGGCAAGCAAGGTCGGAGGACTTGTCAGCCTTGGAAGTACGTTTTCTACCAGTCTCCCTGTCGGGACTCGGCTCTAGGCATTTTTATGGGCTCACACAAAGAGGTACAATTGAGAAGGGAGTAGGGGGAGGAAAATGTGATTTTTTTTTTTTTTTTAATCTTTTTGATGAAGGATTGTGGGCTTGATGCTTTTGTTTAAACTTTTTTTTGAGGAATAGGGACTTTGCTCAGAAAGATAAGTCTGTAAATTGTTTTGTGAATGATCATATGAATTGATTTATTTAAAAAAATTCTACAATTGTGTCCTAAGCGCCAGCATTCAGGTCTTCTTTATGTCTTAGTGGTCATTCCAAAAGGTTGGTCTTTCTATCCTCTTTTTACAGTAACAGTGCACACACCTTGAGGGTTTTTAATTTGCCTGTGGTGGTTGAACTGCCAAACACGTCTGTGTTCTTGGTTATTCTTAGCTAAGGAGTGGGTTTTTAAATGATCTTCATTGTTAGGTTTGAGAAAAAAATGAACAAACACCAAGCCCTCTCTCATCCCCACCCATCCTCTACATCCAGTTTGTCTCCCCAAAATATAAATAAATAAATTTTCAGACATACTTTGTTCCCCTAAGATAACAAACAGTCAAGAAAGGAAAAAAATGCCCACTTTTCCCTTTTAACTTAGCACCTACAAGCACTGATTAAAGACATTTTTAAGCAGTAGCAGGTGGGCTCATGGGCTCATTATCCAGTGGCATCCTGAACTTAGCCAAGTGGATAGAGAGCAGCACTGGGAGGCAGAAAGATTTTGATTCAAGGCTGGGTGACTCTGGGTGAGTCACTCCCACTCGCAGTAGTACCCTGGTCAATTCTCCAAAAGTGAGTTACAGAAGAATATCTGATCTTTATTGATTTAGAAATTTTCTACAATGGGCTAAAATTCAAAGGACTGAACCCCAAACACAAACACTCTTCATTGGCACATGATATGAAACACCTCTTAGAATTCATGCATGTTTGCAATAGTGTACGTGTCACTCAAAGATTTAAAAGGCATTTTTTCTTGTTGATCTAAGTAATCCAAGCACAACCATAAGCATTTGGGTGTTACAATTGTGTTAATTCATTGCATGAACATTCCTTGAACCTTTACCATGTCTAAGGCATGGTGGGAAACACAGTGAAGAAGAAAATTGCACTCATTGTCTTTAATGAACTTGCAGGCTAATAGGTATGATCGTGAAATTGAAGATTTTTAATTTCGTTAGAAATTTGCTCAAAGGTTTATCAGCCTGAACAAAGATGATTTCTCTGAGGGGCCAGAGGACATAATTACTGACTTGAATATAACACAGATATGCCATCTCACTTTTTAAGCGTATCCTTTCTCTGCTTTGTCCAGTTCTTCCCCTTTTGAGAGCAGGGTTTAGAATCACCATTCCTGTTATCTAAAAGAATTGGGGTCTGGCCTGCTGAAACTGTTGGCTTAGGGACTCCTGGGGGAGGAAGTTCTCCACCAGTGAATCTAGTATCTCTGTAGCCTATGAGCAAGAGTTGCCCATAGCTTTGGAGACATAAATGATTTGCTTGGCTCATTCAGACCCACGACTTGAACCCAGGTCTTTCTGTCTCCAGCACCATTTCTCCATTTACTACCCCATGCTGCCTCTCATTGTTATCTATAAAATATTCAATTAAAATATATTTCCAAGGCAATCCCAACGTACTTTGGACAGAAAATGCCATCTGTATCCAGAAAAAGAACTATAGAGATTGAATGTAAATCAACATATGTTATGTTCACTTCTTTTTCCTGTTTTTTTTTCCCCTCTCCAATGGTTTTTCCCTTTTGTTCTGATTTTTCTCTCCCAACAAGATTCATAAAAGCAATGTGCCTTTTAAAAAAATTAATAAATACATTGAAAAAGAAATGAAATGCATTAAAGTTTATTTTGTCATATATAGAATCAAAGTCAAGTTGTCCATTCAGAAGGTAATTGGTTTTTCTTCTCTTTTTGTCAGGGTACTCCAGCTCTGTCCCAGCCTGGCGTGCAAACAGACACAGTGGTAAAGGGAGCAATCACCAGGCTCTCCATGGACGACAGTAGCCCAGAGAAGAGTCGAGAGGAAGCTGTAGCCAAAGGCCATGTGATTTATGAAGGAAAGAGTGGACACATATTGTCATATGATAGTAAGTTTGAAAAGTGAATTGGGTAGAATGACAGTCACGTCATGGCATCTCAGAAGGGGCAGAGTCCTTGGAGACCATCCAGGCAAATGTTTTCTGAACAAGAGTTACTTGTCCACAGCTTCCTTGAGAAGCCCTCTTCTAGCATGGTTGGGAAGGTTTCTGGGGAGCTGGCACCCATGGCCTCCGGCCTCTACTTGCAATTAGCACGTACTTTAGTGCCAGCCTTGAAGCTTCCAGGTTCATCTTTGCACTCTGCTTGAGGTAATCCTTTTTTCTTTACCTGTTCATCAATTTTTTTTTTTTTAATTTTTATTTATTTATTTATTTATTTATTTTTTGCTGAGGCAGTTGGGGTTAAGTGACTTGCCCAGGGTTAGACAGCTAGGAAGTATTAAGTGTCTGAGATCAGATTTGAACTCAGGTCCTCCTGACTTCTGGGCTGGTGCTCTATCCACTGGGCCACCTAGCTGTCGCTGTTCATTAGTTTCAAACACCTTGACCAGAAAATATTTTTTCAGGTTTAACTTTAAATTGCTTTTATAAAGCAACTTTTTTATTGAACTAACAAGAGCAAGTTTCTTACAATTATCTGTAAACATCTGTTTACCATAGAAGGCCAGATAGGCACAATAAATGGCAATTAGGATACCTCTTTCCATAGTAACCCTTAGTAACAATTCAATTCTGATCATCTTCCTGGAATGTAAAGTTGAAAATCTTGAAGTGTTTATGTAGCTCCAGTAAAGCCACAGTATAGACTTGTACTTTTTGGTTTGATGAGAAGAATTATACTCAGCTGTGTTTTTTTGTTTATATTTGGAGAAAAGTTAGGGGCAATTCAGAGCAGGAATGTTTTGTGAGCAGTCATGTTCTTTTTTATTTTTTTATTTTTTTTTATTAATACTTTTTATTTGCAAAAAAATATGTATGGGTAATTCTTAAACATTAACCCTTACAAAGCTTTCTGTTACAAATTTTTCGCCCCTACTCCCCACCCCTCCCCTAGATAGCAGGATATCCACTACATGATAATTATGTTAGAATACTTAAGAAATCGAATATATGTATGGTTATTGCCACACATCATTTTTTTGTGCAGGAGAAATCATATCTACAAGAAAGAATAATCCGATAAAGGAAATACAATGCAAGCAAACCTCAATAGAGAACATGAAAATGTTATGTTGTGGTCCACATTTCACATCCCTCTCTCTGGGTGTAGATGGCTTTCTTCACCGAACAGTTGGAATTGGTTTGAAGCATTTCATTGTTGAAGAGAGTCATGTCCCTTAGAATTGATCCTCATATAGTATTGTTGTTGCCGTGTATAATGATCTCCTGGTTCTGCTCATTTCACTCAGCATCAGTTCATGCAAGTCTCTCCAGGCCTCTCTGAAATCGTCCTGCTGGTTGTTTCTTACAGAGCAATAATATTCCATAACATTCATATACCATAATTTATTCAGCCATTCTCCAATTGATGGGCATCCATTCAGTTTCCAGTTTCTTGCCATTACAAAAAGGGCTGCCACAAACATTCTTGCACATGTGGGGCCCTTTCCTTCCTTTATGATTTCTTTGGGATATAAGCCCAATAGAAACACTGCTGGGTCAAAGGGTATGCACAGTTTGATAACTTTTTGAGCATAGCTCCAAATTGCTCTCCAGAATGGTTGGATCTGTTCACAGTTCCACCAACAATGCATCAGTGTCCCAGTCTTCCCACATCCCCTCCAACATTCATCATTATCTTTTCCTGTCATTTTAGCCAATCTGACAGGTGTATAATGGTACCTCAGAGTTGTCTTAATTTGCATTTCTCTGATCAATAGTGATTTGGAGCACCTTTTCATATGATTATAAATAGTTTTAATTTCATCATCTGAAAATTCATATCCTTTGACCATTTATCAATTGGAGAATGGCTTGAATTTTTATAAATGTGAGACAATTCTCTATATATCTTAGAGATGAGACCTTTATCAGAACCCTTAAATGTAAAGATGATTTCCCAATTTGATGCTTCCCTCCTAATCTTGTCTGCATTAGTTTTGTTAGTACAGAAACTTTTTAACTTAATATAATCAAAATTATCTATCTGGTGTTCAATTAAGAGTTCCAGATCTTCCCTGGACATAAATTTATTCCATCTCCACAGGTCTGAGAGGTAAACTATCCCATGTTCCTCTAATTTGGTTATAACATCACTCTTTATATCTAGATCATGAACCCATTTAGATCTTATCTGGGTATGTGGTGTTAGATGTGGGTCAAGCCCTAATTTCTTCCACACTAGTTTCCAATTTTCCCAGCAGTTTTTGCTGAATAGTGAGTACTTATCCCAAAAGCTGGGGTCTTTGGGTTTATCAAACACTAAATTGCTAACGTCAGTCATGTTCTTTTTATTCAGAATGTTTTGCAAGTGTGGGCTGTTGTGTGCCATTCACAGTGAGGTTTGGAGGCTCTTGTCTTCTGACTGCACCTTTGTCTCATGGCCTTATTTGTTTTTGCACTTTTCAGATATTAAGAATGCCCGGGAAGGAACCAGGAGTCCAAGGGCTGCTCATGAAATCAGCTTAAAGAGAAACTATGATTCCATGGAAGGAACCATCAAACAAGGGATGTCGCTGAGAGAGTCTCCTGTGTCGGCCCCACTGGAGGGTAAGGTACCTTTCCCTACTGTTACAGTGCCTGTGCCAGGTACCAGCAGGGCACAAGTGCAAAGTGCAGGTGGTTGTAAGGAAATCTTAGCTGAGAACACTAGGGGAAAGTCACTATTGAATACTAGTTTATGAGGCTTTGCTATTAAGTCCATTTGAGGTGCTGCTTTGTGTAGAATTTCAGTTTCAGGAAACTTGCACAGTGGACAAGGCAAAGTGCTGAGAGAAGAACCAAGTTGAAGGGAAGGCCTGGGCCGTGACAAAATCGGCGGCAGAGAAATGAGCACGGAAGTCGCCATGAGAGCAGCCAGTGGGGAGTCCTGACAGAGGGCAGCTCCTGGAGCCCCTTGCAAAGGGAGTGGGGCAGGAGAGGGTCAAGGAACCTGCAGGGAGACAGGGAAGGCTTTTGAATAGGGGCCTTCAGCCCCGGCCATGAGGAAGCCTCCAGGCGGGGTCCTTCCAGGGGAGCAGGCTCAGGCCTCCTCAGTCCGGGCTGTGCTGGCTGCTGGCGGTGACCTGGCCCTCCTGCCTGCAGCTAGTGTCAGGTAGGCAGCTGTGGGAGAGTCACACAGAGAAAACCCCAAACAGAGAAGTGTGAAAAGCAAAGTGAGAACTCTTCACTCTGAAAGAAGTGTCAGAGATATGAAGGACCGTGGAGATGATTGGCTGCAGGGCTCATAATTTGCTGTTTGGGAAACTGAGATCTCAGGAAGCAAAGCACCTTTCCACAAATCTCACCAAAAATGGTGGAGCCAGGACTTGAACCCTGCCCCACTCACCCCATATTTCCTTTGTACAGAATGAGCTTGATTTCCTCTTAATACATAGTGCTGGAGTTGAAATCTCTTAAATTTTATTTTGTAGTTGAGAATTTCCTCAGGACTGTAGTGAAGCAACAAGTATTTATTTATAAAGTGCTCATAATGCGCAACACGTGCTAGAAACAAGAAACATATATTCTAGTGGGAAAGACGGAAAATACTCAGAATTAATGCAGAGTGAACAGATACAAAGTGGCCAAGCACTCAGGGTAGTTTGGGAGGGAAAGCAGGAAGCTTGAAGGTAGAAGGTGGGAAGCATCATGTTCCTGATGTGGGAAATAGTCTTGATTCAGTCACTTATTTATTACCCATCCTTGAGAGTCCTTTTCAGTGTCTTTTTCCACTTGTTTTTTCCCCCACTTTCATTAAATTTGGTAGGCCTTTGTTATTGTGTCCCTCATTCTCCTATTTATCTTTTCCTGCCTAAACATAGGGATATTGAATTTGTTTCTTGTCTTTGTATGTCGCTTTCCTTTTTGCTGTTTGTCTAATCTGGTTTTTTTAGCCTCAGCCATTTTATACTTAGGAGAATATTTAAAATTAACCTATAACATTTCTGTGTTACTGTTCTTTATTAAATGTTCATGGTACATTATCTTCAAAAAAGCAACATTCTTCCCTGGCAGCCCCATTTAATAATGGTCATTATGATAGATATACTAAATGTTTGTGGGATCTCAGAATTTGTACATTGTGTTTGATGATCAGTCTGTGTTTTTTTAAAGGGTTGATATGCCGTGCACTGCCCAGGGGGAGCCCTCATTCTGATCTTAAAGAGAGAGCGGCACTGTCTGGCTCCATAATGCAGGGTAAATCAGACATTTTCTTCATGATAAATTCATTTTCCTTTTGCTGGTAAAACTGGTTTAGGCTCTATATGGTACCTGATGCCTGTCCTCTGGGGCTAGTCTTTAGTTTGCTGTTTATAAACTTCCTGATTTTTTTAGGGGGGAGGGAGGAATAAAATTGACTTAATTGGGAAAATTTATAAGTGCCCATTCTTTTACATGTATGAACATTTTATTTTAATTAACCACATTTTAGTAATCATTATACATGTAAAATACCTTAAAATGTTGATGCAAGAACTTTAAATCTGGAAAAGTGCCTTAGCTACAAGCCAATCCATCTTTTCTCATTTTACAAGTGAGAAAAGGGAGACTTGGAGAGTTTGTGACTTTCTTCTACCAATCTATCTCAGTGATGCTTAGCTTAACGATGGAGCTGGGACTAGAACTCAGATCTCTTGACTACCAGTCAAGATACTTTTTTCAGTCTTACTCTTTTTCTCATTCATAATTCTAAGGAATTGAGTGCCCAGCTTGGGCAGGAATGTTAATTTTTTAGATGTTGTTCAAATGGCATTGATTAAATCATTTTCTTTTTTTCTTTGTAAGGCACACCAAGAGCCACAACGGAAAGCTTTGAAGAAGGCCTTAAATATCCCAAACAGATTAAAAGAGAGAGTCCTCCCATCCGAGCATTTGAAGGAGCCATTACAAAAGGAAAACCATATGATGGAGTCACCACTATCAAGGAAATGGGACGCTCAATTCATGAAATTCCAAGGCAAGATCTTTTAAGTCAGGAAAGCCGAAAAACTCCAGAAGTAATCCAGAGTACCAGGCCCATAATTGAAGGTTCCATTTCTCAGGTACTTTTTATTTGTTTGTTTGTTTGTTTTTTATAGAGGGGTGGACCTGATCTTTCTGTTTCACTATCCCACTTGAAGTCAGAAAAGAAACTTTGGGATGACCTAGTTCAGCTCCCACATTTTAAATGAACTAAGGCTCACAGGGGTTGAGTGACTTGCCACAGTCACTCAGAGTCGGGATCTGAACCCAGATGCATTGACCTTCAATCTATCATTCTTTCTATCACCCAGTGCATCTTTATTCCATATTTCTCTAACAGTTTAGAAAATAAGAACCAATGCTCATAATAGAGCTTTGTGATATTGGTGGGGAAGGGGAGGAGAGGAGGCCAGGAATACAAATGTAGAAGCTGTCTTATAGTAAAAAAAAAAAAAAAAAATTCTTGTTCGTAGCATGTAATAGCTTTTGATTCAGAACCAGGAAATCTAGTTAGGTGGTTCAAGTCAAATGCTCAAAATAGGGAGTAAAAGCAATTTAATAAGTCTTTTTTTATATCCTCAGAAAAAATAGTCATAGTATCATTTTTCTCTTTTTAGGGCACACCCATAAAGTATGAAAGCAGCTCTAGTCAATCTGCCATTAAGCATAATGTCAAGTCCCTCATCACGGGTCCTAGTAAGCTCCCTCGTGGATTGTCTCAGTTGGAAATGGTCCCAGAGAACATCAAGGTGGTTGAACGAGGAAAATATGAAGATGTCAAAGCAGGAGAACCAATCCGCTCCCGGCATACATCAGTTGTTAGTTCTGGTCCTTCTGTTTTAAGGTCAACCCTTCATGAACCTCCCAAAGCACAACTGAGTCCTGGGATTTATGATGACACCAGTGCAAGAAGAACGCCTGTGAATTATCAGAACATGTCCAGAGGGTCTCCCATGATGAACAGAACTTCTGATGGTATGGTCTTTTTGCAGTTTTGTCTTACCCTCAATGAACTTCATGCCAATCAAAAGCAGCAGTTTTCAGGATGGAATCTTTAAAACGAGTCCAAAATGAAATTCAATTTTGATGCCTACATTTCTCTTTTAATTATCAGATCATAGCTGAATGCTTACTGGGTGCCAGGCAGAGGCAAAAATGGAGCTCCTGCTCTCAAGAAGCCTAAATTCTATTGGGAAACAACTTGCTATATTCCAATGATATCTTTGGGTAATTATCCCTCTTCTCAACACAATTTGAATACTTACCTTAATGAGGGAAAACAGTCTTTCTTTACTTCATGTTAAAATGATGTGATGTAGACTCCATTTGCTTTAGTCGACCTTATCAATGTCTTTATTAATACTTTACAAGAAGCAATGTGTGTTAGTCAAGACTACACTCCCAACGAGGTTAGATGGACCAGGTGAATCCCTTCTGATTTCTAATGGATGAAAAAGCAGAAGAAAAGTGAATGGATCCCTATGCTTGGAGCATCCTCTGTTGTTGAGCTGTAAAATTACTCAGAAGTGAAATTTATACCTCATTCTGCTTCTCTTCTATCAAAAATAAAATAACAAGCTTTCTAGTGTAGCCCTAGCTACAGAGGGTGCAGTGTGGAGGGCCAACCCTGAGGCTCAAGCAGCCATACAGATAGATAGCCCATGGTCTCTGGGTCACACTAGAAGGACGAGAGCCTGGCTCTGATCTCTCTCCCTCAGGGGATTCTGTTCAATTAGCTGGCTCCTGCCTGAAACCAAAAGGCTTCGGTCCTGAACTCATTGATTCCGTCACCAGGAGTTACCGAGTCCTCAGTAAAGTTGGAGGCTTCTGTGACGGGAACATAGGAGAGTGTGCTAATATTTAGAACAGAATAGAAACTCCCGTGAATGCTTGATAGTAACCACAGTGGTGAGGGTTGCTGCAGGATGAAGGCTGTGGGCTGTTAGATGGGCCCAGAGCCGCCCTCCCTGCTCTTCTGGGAATTGGAGCCCCCGTTCTGACCCTTTGCTGCTTACCAGCTCTATTTCAGCCAGGGCTTGTTTTCTGCCCCCAAAGGGACCCAATACCTTAACCCAAAACCTCCTAGCAAAGTGGGTGGAGCTGCCCTTCCTGGTCAGGCTTGACAGCTCTCTGAGGGGGACAGCGTACTTCACTGCTCCCCTGTCATTCACGTCAGCACGGTTTTACTTGTATAAATGAGGAGGAGGTGCATTGTAAAGGGGACCTTGTCCTGTGCTCTGTGTTCTGAGAATGGCAGAGCCTCACCTTTCAGCACGGCTTTACAGGCAGTGAGACTCAGCCCAGCATTTAAAAGCCTACTATGTGCCAGCCATGGGGCTGTGCTCAGCAATACCTCTTCTCAGAGAGTTCCCAGTCACTGGTGGGAGAAGGGCCAGTGTTAGAGGTTTTCTTATTAGTGATGAGAAAATGAGATCATTAGTGGGATGAGTGGAAAAAGGTGATTTCTCATCAACATGGTGCTGACGTTTTCATTTCAAAATCAGTCAGCCAATAAGCATTTATTAAAGGCCTGATATGTGGTTGTAAGTGTTCTAAGTGCTGGGAGTGGGGGGTGGGGGAGGGAAGGGGAGGGTGTTATTCCTCTCAGAATCCCTTGTGTCAGCTCAGTTGAGTTGAAGTTCAAATATTGAGCATCTCCAATGGACAAGATCTTGTATTTATGTCCCAAAGAGGATTTAAAGATGCCTGCCATATTCTTAGCCTTTGGTAAGTTTACACAACAAAAGTAGATATTTTTTCCTTTACTTCTGCACAGAATGAGCAGAAAGTGATTCTTATAGATGGAATTTGTATTTTAAATGATAGAATATATGTGTACTCCTGATTTCTTGATAAATGGGCCCATTAAAAAACAAACAACAAAAAAAAAGATAAATGTGCCCATTCTGTAAATGCAAGTTATGTCATCTGGCTTAATGGATGGTGCTACTTTTTCAGCTGCTGTTTCTTCTGGGAAGTCCTCAAATCATGAAAGGAAATCCACACTAACTCCTACCCAAAGAGAAAGTGTCCCTTTACCCTCTAAGTCTCCAGTCCCAGGTGTCGATCCTGTCGTCACTCACAGCCCCTTTGAGCCCCACCACAGAGGCAGTACACCAGGAGAAGTCTATCGAAGCCATCTTCCTGCACACCTGGATCCCGCGATGCCATTCCACAGGGCACTGGACCCTGGTGAGTGTTGTTTTGGGCACTAATGACTTGTGATTTAATTATTTAAAAGAAGAGAATATATATTTATCAGGTGAGAGGTCCTTTTCCCTCTCTTCCTCCCCTCCATCTATTCCTTAAGAATATATAGGCTGCAGCATTCCTGTACTATATGGGGAACCTATTAATATCATCTGTTCATAGAGAAAATTTCCATGGCAACTGACATTTATAGCATGTATTAACAGAGACCTTTCCAAGGATAATTATTCTCTGAGAAGTTTTAGTGAAGCACAAATTATATTAAATACCAAAGCCCCCCTAGCTCTTTAATTTTGTCTCTTGGTATTATGCAGCCTCTAGTAAGCTACTCCTGTGTTTGTGGCTTATTTTTACATTCCCTCCACTGGCTCATAGCACCTGTAAATAACACGTTTTCCAGGAGAATAGTCTGAGGGCCAGAGACCTTCTAGGCTACATATGCACATTGACTTTTGCTTTCGTTGCTATCTTGTCTGCAATACCTTCCTCTTTTTCTCAATGGAAACATATGCATCTGTTCTCCCTTTCAATTCAGCAACCATTGGCTGAGAGGCCACTGTATACATGCTCACCATATTAAATGCCTGGGGTCCAAAAGACAGAAACAAAATACTTTCTGTCCTTGAGGAAATTACATTCTATTGAAGGGTAATAACAGGCCAAGAGAAAAATAAATGCAAAATAAAGGTAGACTGAATACAAAGAAATTTGGATGGGGCACACTGACAACCCTCATAAGAAAATATTGGAAGAGGGTTGATTGAGACAATCTTTTGTCATTGTTTTCTTTAATTTGGTTTTGTATTCTTGCTATTGTTTAGTGGTGATAGAACTGAGTAGACTAAATTAAAACTAACCACAGAGAGCAGTCCCTGGCATTTTGAAGAAATCTTCAAGTGCTTATAAAAATCATTGGAAAGATATTTTGTTTCTCAGGCTTGAGGGAAGCATAGTTTCAGCCATCCAATGGATCATCTACTTTCTTAGAGATCTAGGTAGAACTCAGTGTGCCCACATACTAACTCCTCATCAGGGGCAAGTGGTAGCCACATTGGCCTTTGGAGGAAAAAGTGCTTTAAGGGGAGGGTAGCTTTCATTCTCCCCCACTTTATTCCCCTCTCCCCCCTCCCCGCCCAAACCAAGCATCCTTGGTCTCTGTTAGCTTGATATTTTTATACAATATTAGGCCAGAAGTTAGATCTTCAAAAAAACAGGTTAGTCTTGACTATTTTATTTTGCATATTATGATATACATATGTGAACATATGTGCCTTTTTTCTAAAGTTGGTCCATTTCTTTTTGTTTGATTGTTGATCAACCCAAATCAGATCCATTTCTTCCTTCCACCTAGCAGTCACTATATCTGTATATTCTATACTTGTGTAATTCATGATTAAATGCTTATTATGCAGCTAGCCATTTTTTTTTCTGTCTCAGGAATAATAAAGTTGTCTATTCATGGTATACTTGTGCAGAGGAAAAAATACAAATCCCATTCTGATCCAAATGTTCTCATGAATCTGATGGGACAGAATTAAACCTTTTCTAAAGAAAAGTATTGGTGTAGGTGGTTCTTCGGGAGAACATTATAATTACACTATTTAGAAGTAGAAATGAAAACTCCTGGAGAACTCTCTTAGCTATTGTTAGAAGTACTGGAAAAATGAATAATTTTAGCTTTTCCCTACTCTTTCTTCTTGAGTGCAGTAGGGATACCTAAGTGATTGCTGGTTAGTGATGCTACATATGCAAGATGGGGTAGGAGGAAGAGTGGGGGAATTGTTCTTGCTCTACAGAGTTTTTGGATTTGTCATGGATATTTGGCTGCCTCCTCCAGAGACTTAACTTCCTGTCTGCCCCCCCCCCCTCTCTCTTTCTCTTCTATAGCGGCTGCTGCATACCTGTTCCAGAGACAGCTTTCCCCAACACCAGGTTACCCAAGTCAGTATCAGCTTTACGCGATGGAAAATACGAGACAGACAATTCTAAATGATTATATTACCTCACAACAGATGCAAGTTAACTTGCGCCCTGATGTAGCCAGAGGACTCTCCCCCAGAGAACAACAATTAGGTCTCCCATATCCTGCAACCAGAGGTATGTGATTGTGATTGCTCTAAGCAGAATTGTTCTTATGTCTGTCAGGGTAGACATGGCTGTGGTGTCTGCCAAGGCCACCCCTGTCACCTCCACTCCACTCCAATCAATGAAGCCCATGTGGAACTTGGGGCAGGAACATCATTCACGTGTCTAGAGAGCTGCTGAGGAGCTTCTGAGGCAGCAGGGTATTTGCCAAAAACACACAGGATTTGCACCTAGGTCTCTTGACTCTTAAGCTTAGCACTATCTACTCTACCATACCACCCCCCACCATTTTACCTCCCCCAGGCTTAATTCAAGGTAAATAAAGGAGCTCCAGAAGTATGACTTTTCCAAATTGCATGTTAAGGTTCTTGGAGCCAACCTTCTCCCAACCTCTTTGTTGGGTTCCAAGAATTGTAAGTTCCTCAGATGTGCCAGATCTTTAAGAAAGTTCTGTTCTATTGGCGAATGAGTTGGAAAATTTATGGAGGAAGATGTGCACAACTGGCATTTGTGTGTGTTCCACATGTCAGTCCAGAGGCAGACCTTGATGGCAACAAGTTGTTACCATGAGAAATATAAGAATAGCAGGCCCTCTGTGTGACTGGAGAAAACAAGGACTACATTCCTCATTTTAGTTGATTAATCTTTTTGACAGGAATCATTGACTTGACTAACATGCCTCCCACCATCTTGGTGCCTCATCCTGGGGGTACAAGCACTCCTCCAATGGAGAGAATCACTTACATACCAGGTACCCAGCTGACCTTCCCTCCCAGACCTTACAATCCTGCTTCAATGTCTCCAGGTAAGAATCCTTGTTCTGCTTCATGTAGATTAGAAGCGTTGCCTGGTGCTTTTCCCCCAGTGTCCTCAAGAACATAAATTTAGATTGAGAAGGGACCGTGACATTTGTCACATCTGCTTCCTCATTATAGACAGGAGACTGATACCCAGTGGGATTCAGTGGTGAACAAGTTCATCCTGGTACAGAGTATCAGAGCTGGGGCCTCTTCCTTCAGAGCCTTCCCTCTTAGTACCATGCCTTTCTGGTTGTTTTCTTTCTGAAAGATGTTCATATCTTTCAATCGACAGTGGGCTTTTGTCTTGGGAAAATATTATAAAATCATTGTATTCATCAACGTTTTCATCTGAACCCCTTTAATGATAAAACGGGCATAGATTTCAGGTCTAGAGCATTTTGTAAATATTGCATGCATTTGAAAGTTGAGATTCTCTTGATGTTCCTCATGGAGATGTGAAAGCCTATGGATATGTGTGTTTTACAGGCCACCCTTCACACCTGGCTGCATCTGCTGCCGCAAATGTTGAAAGGGAACGTGAACGGGAAAGGGAGAGAGAGAAGGAACGTGAACGGGAAAGGGAAAGAGAGAGGGAGCGGGAGAGGGAGAGGGAGAGAGAACGAATCGCTGCTGTCTCTTCAGAGCTATACCTTCGTCCAGGTAAGAAGTGGAAGGTGTTCAGTGGAGAGGCATGAATATTTTTATTGCCATTCTAAGAGAAGTCCTCCAAAACCTAACCTCATTTCTAGCACTGGCCACTTGTTTTATGCTATCAGACATATAGAATTTAAAAGGTAAGTCAACCCTGTAGGATATTAGAGTTGAAAGTGTTCTTAGGAATAATTAATCTAGTTCTCTCATCTTTTAGGGCACAAGTTCTGAACCTGAGAGCCATTAGTCCAATAGGTAGATTTCAGGATGTTGATGAACTTGACTGGAAAGTTGTAGGAAGAATGAGATGGACTTCAGGAGAATAGATTGACATCCAGCTCACCCAGGAACAATGGCAGGGTTGATTGGATTGTGGTTCATGGTTCCAGAACTGGAATTGGGAAAGGAGTTAGCAGGGTAGTTAAGCTGGCTAGGGAGGAGATGCCTGGAAAGTAGAGAGGGGAATTAGCTGAAGCTTTCCTGAAAGTGTTATGAAGAGGCAGTTAGGATTCAGCACATCTTGAACCCAGGACTGTCAGGCAGTGGGAGGAAGGTAGGTAGAGAAGTGATTGGATACTTGTTGTTTCTCTGTTCTTAGACTATTTGAATATTTCCAGTAATCAGAACTTGAGGTTTTCTGTCAAAGTCCTGGTCTTCCCTCTCTCTCTTACTCTGAGTACAGCAGGGGACTTCCAGGCCTTCCCTAACCTCCCCTCTGCTTGTCCTTCTCTGTCTGAATTCCTGCAGGTTCCGAGCAGTCTGGACGGCCCGGCAGCCATGGCTATGTCCGCTCCCCTTCCCCCTCAGTGAGGACTCCAGAGAATCTTCTGCAGCAAAGATCCACTATTTTTCAGGGACCCAACGGAACCAGCGTCATCACCCCTTTGGATCCCGCTGCTCAGCTGCGCATCATGTAGGTTCCGCATACATCTCTTACCAAGGACTGTCATTTCAGCTCCTGCTCAGCTCTTTGAGAGGAGTTTAAAATGGAATTGTGACAAAAAACGAGCTTCTGTTCTGCACGTTTTGACTGTGGTGCAGTGAATCCCTGTTGCCGTGTGGCTCTCAGTGAATAGGCCTGTCAGCTCCTCACTAGTTGGCGCCCCGCTGACGGTGGACCTGCAGTCACGGCTGTAACCCTGACTTTTGGTTCTGGCAGGTCCTCACCGTGGTCAGGACTGCCCGGGCTCCTTCTTTCTTAACTGGCCAGGTGCTAGCGAGATGGCCCACATAGGCAGTAGGGGGTTGTTGGACCCCTGTTTTCCTCCACGTGCCCGTTGATTTTTGATATTACTTATTTGCAGGCAGATGCCCCCCGGCGGGCCCTCTCTAACCCCAGGCTTACCTGCCTCCCGCTACAACACTGCTGCCGATGCCTTGGCTGCTCTGGTGGATGCTGCTGCTTCTGCTCCCCAGATGGAAGTGACCAAAGCAAAGGAGAGTAAGCACGAAGCGTCCAGGCTGGAGGAGAACCTGAGAGGCAGATCAGCCATGGCTGGGGAGCAGCAGCCACAGCCACAGCCAGAGCCAAAGGCAGGCCTGGAGGTGGACAAGAGGTCCACCCAGTGCCCATATACGTCCTCAGCTTTCCCAAGTGGCAAACCCCAGGGCCAGACATCTTCAATCGTTTATTCGGAGGCTGGCAAAGAGAAAGCCCCTCCTCCTAAGTCTCGGTACGAGGAGGAATTAAGGACGCTGGGGAAGACCACGATCACCGCAGCGAACTTCATCGATGTCATCATCACCAGGCAGATTGCCTCAGACAAGGATGCACGGGAACGTGGCTCTCAGAGTTCAGACTCTTCCAGCAGCAGTACGTATCTCTGCCGTGGTTCTGAAGCCTCAGGTTGGGCCCTGGGTGCTGGCCGGTTAGAGCAGCCCTCATTTCAAGGGCCAGAGGCTTCCTGAGAGCTGGGTTTACTAAGAAGGGGCAGGTGGCAGAAGCAGAGTCCACGAGTTGGTGGCCCAGGCAGGCCCCGGCTGAGGAGGACAGCAGGACAGTGCCAAGAGTGAGGGGACCTAGTTTCAGGTGCTTTTCTGTAATAGAGCTGAATCGAAGCACCCCCAATCCCAGAGCTATTTGTTGGGCATGTCTAGGTGACATTGGACTAGTCACTTTGCTTTTTGCCTCAGTTTCCCCATCTGAGCTGGAGAAGGATGAGCAGGATCATTTCCCCTGCCTTTGCCTCTCTGGCATACTTAGGATCCAGGGGATCAGCAAAGTGGGATAAACTGGGAGAGGTCTGTCCCATGACGATAACTGTGACGTGGCCAAGAGAGCTGCGCAGGAAAGAGTAGGAAATGGGCTGAGAACGTTCAAAGGAAAGTCCTAAGAGCTATGTGGTGGCAGGACGAGGACCGCAAGCCAGCAGCATTCTGTCCAGCACCATGCCACCATACACCTAACTAACCTCCCTCTTTGGAAATTGCACTTTGTTACTTTCCCTCTGATATATGTTCTTTACTTTAGGTCAGATTCATCAGACAGAGGGAATACTGCTCCTAAAAAAAATCCCACAGAGAATATGATATAATGTCTGCTTCCTTTTCTATATTCAACTTCAGGGAAAGTTGAAAACTAAGAAGAGAGCTGATAACTGCCACTGGGATTGTAGCTCCTTAGGAAGTCTGGAACTAAATCCTGACGGTGGGGGGGAGCACATTTGTGGTCATGGTCTCTAGAGGGAATGATTGGGCGCTGGAGACTTTTTATAATTGGGAAAGTTATAATCTGATCCTGGCAGATTCTCCAGTAGTTTGCCATCTTGAAGACCATTTTCCTCCAGGTATTCCCTAACCTTTCCATAAATTGCTGTGACTTTACACAGTTATTTAGATTTTATTTGAAATGACTTTGGTAAGCCCCATTCCAGTTGTCTACATAAATGCTTCCAGAGAGCTTTGTGTCTTGTGTCAGAGAGGCAGCATGGGGAGATTGAACCTGTGTGCATCATGCCAGACTGTCAGAATTAGGCAGTCCTCCCTCAAAGCCTGGCCCTGTGTTGCCAGCCCTAAAAAGTGTTTCATTGAGGCACCTATCCCAGAATAGTTAGTAAGCTGTTTAAAGGACTCAGAAAATGGCAGTGGCGGTGGTATCTTCTGCTCCTTGTGATTTGTAACAGTGACAAAGAGATTATCGATTGTGGTAAAGACAACTTTAAAAAGCAAATCTTTTGCTTTATTCTGTTTCATTGTACAGCTTTCTGAATTAAGGGCCATCAACAGGGGAATGGAATGCTTTCTTTTTTCCCACTGAAATTTGTGGGCAGGTTAAAAATATTTTGCTCTGCTAAATTTTTAAGATGATTTATTTTTCAAATAATCTACATTCTCCTTCTTGAAGTGTCATCTCATCGATATGAACCACCTGGAGATGCTATTGAGGTGATAAGCCCTGCCAGCTCACCAGCACCACCCCAAGAAAAACTCCAGGCCTACCCACAGGAAGCTGTGAAGGCAAACCCTGCAGAAAGTAAGCCTCTCTGAAGGCCCCGGCCCTTTGTTTATTGCCTGAAGTAACATCAAAAATCCTGAGCATTTGCCTATTACAGAAAAGGAGAATTATATATGAAACTACGAATTACTTTTGCTTATAGCTTAGCTTTTTTAAAGTTAGAGATCTCACACCTTCCAGTTTATTTTGTATGCTGAGCAGATGCTGGTATATGCATATGCTCTTTATTTATAGCATTAGCTAAAAATGTTAAGATTGGTCTTTGTTTCATATTGTTATCTTTCAGTAAAAGCTTCTGAAAATTTTAAATATAGTTTTTTAATTTTAGAATGAATCTAGAAAATTAACTCATGCACTATTGAAAATTACTGCTAATTCAATTCAAGAAACATTGTTTTCTAATTCTCCTTTGAGAATCATTGACATTTTGATCCAATAAGAGACAAGTGCTGGTTGTTAAGATCAACTTGGTTCACTGCTTGGACCCTGATTAGGATGCCTCCTGCTTTTCACTTTGCTGTTCTGTGGGTGAAGAAATGTTAGGGGCTTTTTTTTCTCTTAAAAATGGGTTTAAATCTGTTTTGAGTTAAATGTCAAGTTCTTTGAAGAGACACCTGCAAAGTTAGCTTAATCTAGATCATTGTTAGTCTCAGGAGAAAGTCTTCATTGAAAAACCCTCTTTGGTGTCCCACATCAGGTGATCCCAGTAGACAATATGATGGATCCCTGCCTCGATACCGATCCCAACAAGAGTCTCCGTCTCCTCAGCAGCAGCTACCACCACCACCCCCTTCTTCACAAGCAGAAGGAATGGGGCAGGTTCCCCGGACCCATCGCCTCATCACGCTTGCTGACCACATCTGTGTAAGTATCTTTCTGGGCTTGGGGGGGGGTTTCTGATTTGTTCCTGAGGGGAGGCTCCAGCAAGGAGGCCCAGAGTTTGTGGAGGTCCCTTCTCTCTTTGTGTGCATCCTTCCCACCCCCAGTCCCCTGCGCTTTTTTCCCCTCTCTGAATACCAGATTCTTCTGTTAGAATGCATGGGTGTGTTACAGATGCTTAACCACCTCCTTCTTTCCCCATTAACAGCAAATTATTACACAAGATTTTGCTAGAAACCAAGTTGCCTCGCAGGCTTCCCAGCAGCCTCCTACTTCTACATTCCAGAATTCAGCATCTCCTTTAGTATCTACTCCTGGGAGGGCAAAAACATCGAGCCGTTACAGTCCAGAATCCCAGTCTCAAGCTGTCCTTCATCCACGGCCCAGCTCCAGGGTGTCTCCTGAAAATCTTTCTGATAAATCCAGGGCCAGGTAAAGGATTTTGTATAAACTCCATGCTAAACTAACCTCCCCATATTAAAAGTGATTGCTCCATCTCTTGCTTCCTCAGCAGGGTCTCCTTGGTGCATTGATAGTCACAACTCAATGCACATCTTTTTTTTAATAGCTCTCATGTCCAGAAAAGGGGCCACGGGAATGATGATGATTAGTTCAAGTGTTACCTTTAGTTTATTTTGATCAGGGTGGGGCAGGGAACAGGAGAACTCTGTTCACAGCCTTTGGTTCAGATGCTTTTTCTTGTCTCATTTGTTGTGATTATTTGGACTTTGATTTTTTTTTTTTTTTTAATGTATTTCTGTTTAGCCATTGATGAGGGAAGAGTATCTCTTAAGTACAGGACAGGGAAACTAGGTGTCTTATGCAGAGATCTTCTAGTTGCTTGTACAGGAGGCTAGAGAGGAGGGCCTCACAGACGAGAGGGTAGGAGTGTCAGGAAGGGGCCTTTCTCACCATCACTGAGCATTCAGGCCTATTACCAGTGCTCTCAGGTATTAGCTTATTTCCGCCAGAGACAGATTAGGAAGACCTTCTTTGGCCCATGACATAGGGGTATGGGTATCATGCCTTCCTGAGACAGCAGCAGCTGTAGTGATGACCAACAACCCTGCTCCACAAAGGCGTGAGACTTTGGGCTTTTGCTTTTTTCTAATGATGTGTCTTATAATCTCAGGCCTGGAAAATCTCCAGAAAGAAGTCAGGTCTCCTCCGAACCCTATGAGCCAATCTCCCCACCTCAGGTTCCAGTCATCCATGAGAAGCAGGACAACATCCTGCTACTGTCTCAGGGCGCAGTGCCCGCGGAGCAGAGGTGAGCCTGGAACATGTGCCTTGGAGTCTTCCATTAGCTGTTACAGATGAAGAAACTGGGCTCAGAAAACTGTAAAATGGGGGAAATCATACTTTCAATAGCCCTTACCGGGCTGCTCTGATCATCAGCAAGTCAATGTGTATATGTAGGGCTTTGTCAACTATTGAGCCTTCTATTCCTATTTTATATCTTCTGTTGGATTGTAAACTTTGTAGGGCAAGATCTCTTTAATTCTTGTATCATTTAACACTGAGTGAATGAAAGAATTAGTCATATAGCAGGATCATATTTATTCCTCTCTAAGAATTTTACTTTATGATCTTTAGACTCCAGAACGCATCAATGATTGTTCTTGTTTCTTCTTTTGGGGGCTAACCAATTCCGTTCCTTTTTATTACTTTATTAAAGAACTGGCTATAATTCTTCAGACTAGACTATGGAACCTCTTCTCCTGTCCCCAACTGGGGTTAGAATGTGCAGCTCTCTTTATTCTATTTCAGGACATGACATGAGTTTAACCAAAATAATGTCAGTTTTTGAGGTGTACTGATGCCAAGACAGTGAGATTTTCACTTGTGACAAGATAGAATTCTGCCTTTCTCATGCTAAAGTTTATCTGTTAGAGGGTCTTGAGTGATTATTGTAACATGCTGTCTGGCCCCAGTTGGGAAAATGGCTTTATTGCAGAGTTGTAGTTTCTAGTTGATGTTTCTGTGATGTGGATCTTTAATATGGACAGTGTAATTTGCACAGACCTTGAATTAACATTGGACTGAGGACTTTTCAAGCCCTTTGTGAGAATGTGCTGAACAAGAGCTGACATCGGTAGTTATGTCCTCAGATTGCTGTAGCAGGGTGAGCAGCAGCATGGGACGGTGGAAAGAGCCCTAGATCTGGGAGCGGGGGACCTCAGTTCGGATTCTGGCTCTGCCATTCTTAGAACCCATGTAACTGCATAGCTCCTTTAACCTCAGTGTTCCCTTCGAGCTTATAATTCACTTTAGAGACCGAGGCTAATCTTTCTTAGGAGCAGTGTTAACAGTCAGTCCTAATAAAAAGGGGGGGGGGGGGGAGAAGGGCTTTCTGATGTTCCTGTAGATGAGAAGCTTTTAATGGTGCTGGAATATCGCTGTTCTCAATGAAAGACGTGTCTGAATTCCTCTTCGGGGCAACGATGCACTAACACAACATCGCGTCTTCCTTGTAGGAATGATTCCCGCTCACCAGGAAGCATAAGCTACCTGCCTTCCTTCTTCACCAAGCTGGAAAACACTTCACCCATGGTGAAATCAAAGAAGCAGGAAATTTTTCGTAAGTTGAACTCCTCTGGTGGAGGTGACTCTGACATGGGTAAGTGGGACTTATTTTATTAGCTGAAAACAAAACTTATAGAACTCAAATGTACTAGGAGTGACACTCTTGAAGCCACATTTTACCTCCCTCATCTCTTAAAACACAGCAGTAGGATTTTTAAAAATAATTTTGCACCAGCCCTGAAGTCAGGAGGACCTGAGTTCAAATCTGGTCTCAGACACTTAACATTCCCTTAGCTGTGTGACCCTGGGCAAGTCACTTAACCTCAATTGCCTCAGCAAAAAGCAAAAAAAAAAAAAATTGATTAAAGAATTGCTAAATAACAAATGACTGTGTTTGTGGTAGATGTGGTGGATGTAGGTGGAAAATTTTAAGAATTGTCAATATGTTAGGTTTAGGTGGTGCCTATAATGAAAATATGTGCACTGGAGGGTAGAGGAGAGGCTAAGGCCCTGAAGCAGTAAAGCTTTTGAGTACTTGTTATCTGTTTTGACGTGCACAATTGGTTCCAGATAGTGAACTTAAATATTTGATGTTTAACTCCAGCAGCTGCTCAGCCAGGAACAGAAATCTTTAATCTGCCAGCAGTCACTACTTCAGGTAAGACAAATAATGAAAACTTATCTTTTTGGCTGAAGCTGAATGTGACACAATGGAAGAAACGACTGACATGTTCAAACTTGCCACTTACTACCACTTACTGTCTTTTTTTTTTTTTAAGATTTAATTTATATTTTCAGTTCCAAGTGTTCTACCTCTAAACCCCTCATCCATCTATTTAGAAGGCAAGAAATACAATGCCCATTTTATATATGAAGAGATACAGAACCTTTGTCCTGGCCATGTTCTGCCACTTCGCCCTCTTCCCCCTTCCCCCACTCCCCACCCCCCCCCCCCAAAAAAAAAAAAACCACATACGCAAAAAACAAGAAGCAAGGACAATAAAGGAAAATTCTGTATTCTGAGCCCCTCAGTTCTTTCTCTGGAAGTGAACAGTATTTTACATTCTGAGTTCTTTGGAGTTGTGCTCAATCATTATGCTGCTGCTACACTATTCACAGTTGATCATAGCTACTGTTATTGCTATTCTCTTGGTAATGCTCATTTCACTTTGTATCAGTTCATGAAAGGTTTTTCCAGAAGTGTCCCTTTCTTTTTTTTTTTCTTTATTAAACTTTTTTATTTGCAAAACATATGTATGGGTATTTCTTCAACAATGACCCTTACAAAGCTTTCTGTTACAAATTTTCCCCCCTAGTCACCACCCCTCCCCTAGATGGCAGGATATCCACTATGTGTTAATTATGTTAAAATACTTGACAAATCGAATATATGTATACATATTTCCAAACTTATCATTGTTGTGCAAGAAAAATCGTATTTACAAGAAAAAAAATCAGAGAAAGGAAACACAATGCAAGCAAACATCAACAGAGAGCATGAAAATGCTACGTTGTGGTCCATATTTCATATCCCTCACTCTGGGTGTATATGGCTTTCTTCACTAAACAGTTAGAAATGGTTTGAAGCATTTCATTGTTGAAGAGAGCCATGTCCATCAGAATTGATCATCATATAGTCTTGTTGTTGCCGTGAATAATGTGAATAATGATCTCCTGGTTCTGCTTGTTTTACTCGGCATCGGTTCATGCAAGTCTCTCCAGGCCTCTCTGAAATCCTCCTGCTGTCATTTCTTACAGAGCAATAATATTCCATGACATTCACATACCATAATTTATTCAGCCACTCTCCAATTGATGGGCATCCATTCAGTTTCCAGTTTCTAGCCACTACAAAAAGGGCTGCCACAAACATTCTTACACATGTGGGGCCCTTTCCTTCTTTTATGATTTCTTTGGGATATAGGCCCAATAGAAACACTGCTGGGTCAAAGGGTATGCACAGTTTGATAACTTTTTGAGCGTAGCTCCAAATTGCTCTCCAGAATGGTTGGATCCGTTCACAGCTCCACCAACAATGTATTAGTGTCCCAGTTTTCCCACATCCCCTCCAACATTCATCATTATCTTTTCTTGTCATGTTAGCCAATCTGACAGGTGTGTAGTAGTACTTCAGAGTTGTCTTAATTTGCATTTCTCTGATCAATAGTGATTTGGAGCACCTTTTCATATGAGTAGAAATAGTTTTAATTTCATCATCTGAAAATTGACTTCATATCCTTTGACCATTTATCGATTGGAGAATGGTTTGAATTCTTATAAATATGAGACAATTCTCTATACATTTTAATTTGCATTTCTCCAATGATTAGTGATTTAGAATATTTTTTCATATAATTGTTGACAGCTTTGATATTTTACTCTGAAAACTGCCTGTTCATATTCTTTGACCATTTATCAAATGGGAAATGGCTCCTATTTTTATAAATTTGGTGAGAAATGAAACCTTTATCAGAGAAATTTTGTACAAATTCTCTCCCTCTCCCCCGCTTCCCCTAGTTTCCTGTTCTTTTTTCTAATTTTTGGCTGCTTTGGTTTTGTTTGTACAAAAAACTTTTCAGATTTCATTAATTGAAATTTATTCATTTTACTTCATGGAGCACTCATTTTTTACATGACTTTAGACTTCATTTAATTTCTCTGGGCCTGTTTTCTCATTTATACAATGGGAAAGTTTCATTCAACTCATAGCTTATGGTCCTGTGAACTTATTTATTTGACCTTGGAAGGTCACCTGATCCTTTCTGAGCTTTTGTTATTATATCTGTAAATTATGGGAGTTAATTGGACAAGGTAATAAATAATCTTTGAAATTCCTTTCACCTAAAAATCTCATGAACCTGGAATCACAGAACTTGGATGCTACATTATTAACCCTAAATCAACAATGTAGTGCCCAAAATTAACTGAGTCATTAACTTGAAAGAATAGCACATTAATTATTTAAAAAACAAAAAGAAAGAGAAGGCACAGAGACAAGTTCTTGGGAGTTGGCAACTTTTTTGTTTAATGCTGACAATTGTATTTCAATTGAATTGGTTTCCTTTGTGGTCCTGTGTGTTTCACTTTATGCATTTTAAAACACAATTTTGAAAAGAGATCTATAGGATTCTTCAGACTACTAGCCAGGGGGCTAATGATACATTAAAAGTTAGGAACCCTTGGTATAAGGAAATCAGAGCATAGCATGGGAGGATTTAAGAAAAAAGGTTGTTCAACATTGGTTTAGGTGTGAAAAGAGTGAGCTCTCAGGCAGCCAGCTGCTTTTCATGAATGGTTGGGTGAGGCATAGATTGAAGTGCTTGGATGCTAATGGCATCTAAGAGTAATGTGTTACCAAATCAGTTTCTCTTTTTCTGCTGCTCTCTAGACCCCAGTCTTGTAGTAATTAGTAATAGAGTTTGGGTTCTTTTTTTTTTTTTTCCCAGGCTCAATCAGTGCCAGAGGTCATTCTTTTGCGGATCCTGCAAGTAATCTGGGTCTAGAAGACATAATAAGGAAGGCTCTCATGGGAAACTTTGATGACAAAGGAGAAGATCATGGAGTTGTCTTGACACAACCTATGGCAGTAGTATCAGGTGGTTCAAACCCATCCATGTTGGCTAATAGTGAAACACGCAGAGAGGAAACAAACCCATCACCTAATTCTGGTAAAGTTTTTAAAATCTTATTATGTCCACTTAGGCTTAGAGCAGGAAATTTCCCTTCTTTTCAGAGAGGGAATGTGAATGAAGTTCAGTGTTTTGTCATCAGTACCACTGACTAAGAAGCCCTACCCACCTCCATTTTTAGGAAGAATGTGTTTAGGCTTGAAGGTCAAAAGAAACGAGTAAGAAATAGCATATGATCTTTTACCATGTCACAGACCTTTAAAAAAAAATAGAAATTTGTATTTCAGAGTATTTGTGCTCCCACTGAAAATGCTTAGTCATTTCTTAAGCAGTTTTAAAGAATATAGATTTTTCCAAGAGATTAATTTACTTTCATTTGTATTCACTGTGTGTGTGTGTGTGTGTGTGTGTGTGTGTGTACTTTTTATCTTAGAAACCCAAGTGATTTTAATATTTTCATATATATATATGTGAGAATGAATGAAAATCTTGCTTGCAGGTGGGGGAGTTGGCAAACCGAAGCTAATTGGCAAGTCCAGTAGTAGGAAGTCTAAATCACCCATTCCTGGGCAGGGCTACTTAGGAGCTGAACGCCCCTCTTCGGTTTCATCTGTTCATTCAGAAGGAGATTATCACAGGCAGACACCTGTGTGGGCCTGGGAAGACAGGCCCTCTTCAACAGGTGAGGAACTTCCTGGGGGCTTCTGACATTGTATATCTATATTTCTTTATGCCATTGTTTCTTTCCAAAGCAGTCATTTTACAGCTTGAAAACCATGTTCTCCATTAGTCATTGTATAGTTCCCAACTTACTTTCCAGCCTAGATTTGTGTGTAGATTAGCACAGTAATTCCTAATTTCAGTTTCTAGTGAGAGAGAGCCAGCCAGGGATGGGTTGGGAAAGCAGCCAGTCTGATCCCCTATGTGTCTCTGAAAGTAGGTGAGGCCTCCATGATCCATAGCAAGGAAATTAGCTGTTTTTTGTAGATAGGCATAAGCTTTTGCTGAAGGTATTTTCATCATTTGGTGCAAATAGTTCCTAGGAGCCAGTGTCTCTTCTGAGACAATTTCATCAGTAACCTTTCACTATTTTTCCCCTTCATCTGTGTCTTCAAATTATGAAATACTAACTTCTACTGTGGCACCTTGACTATAATATATATTTAGCCAAGGGTTCTTGAAGGCTGTGCCCAGTAGAATACATTTAAGTTAGGCCACATTCTGCTTGCCAGGTTGGAAAGCTTTGAGAGAACAGTCTCTGCTAAAATGGCATATGCCTTCTGAGAGCCAGCTTAGGTAAATATTAGGAGGCCAGTCACCCTAGGGATGAGCTCTTTTTGGCCATAGCATTGTATGAAACAAAGAAAAATAAAAATGGCCCTCCCACTCTATGTCGCCTCTTCTACACTCTTCCTCTTCTACAGTGATGGTGCCAAAGTCACAACAATTTCCAAAAGACCCCATGACCATTTTAAAAATATCTATAAATACTAACTCTACTTACTATACTTGGAGTTGTAAGCCTTTATATAAAGCTTTAAGCTTTGCAAAGTACTTTATATGTTAGCTCATTTGATCCTCACAAGCGCCATGTGAGGGAGATATTATTATCATTACTCCCCCTTTGACAGGTGATAAAACTGTGGTTGTAATAGAGAGAGATAAAGTGATTTGTCCAGTCATACAGTTAGTAAGGATCTGAAATCAGTTGTAAACCTCCAGCTGGAGATTAGCCTCTTGACATATTAGAGGAACTAAATTGCCCCTTTTATAATGTAAATGATAGCAGGGGAAAAAAAAAAAGTGTCATTGGCAGAGTTGATTTTATCTTTGTGTTATATCAGGTCCTCATTCCCTGCAAGTGCAAGTTTTTGATCTGGAGAGACTGATTCAAAATCCATTTGTATTAAATACACTCCAGTAAGATACATAGCAGGTGCAGCTCTGCAGGCTGCTCTGTGTGGAGATGCACTCAGCTTAGTAATAGCAACCCGTTAGTAATAGCAGGAAGAGTTTGTCCCATCTGAGGAGCCATCCTTTCAACATAGCAGGTTACATAGGATTCCCCAGGAAGACCTTTTTACTCTATCCCCATCCCAGGTTTCCATGACTAAAGCCCAAGCACATGCTTAAAATCATGAATGCCATGCATCCTGACCCATTTCCATTGGGCCCAAGGCCTGTGCAAAGCAGATAAATAATGTCAGACCTGCTACTACGTGTGGCCATGGGGGGAACACCCCATTAGGGGAATAGAGAAAAATCTCTACAAAGGAAAAAACTTATAGCCAGGCCCCCACGTCTGAGTAACTAAAGCCATCAAATCTGCTAGATCATGCACCCAACTGGAGATGAGGTCAGCGTAGTTAGCCTGTATTAATTGTTGGTGCATTAAGATGATAGCAGCTTGAGCCAGAAGACTGGCCACCAGATGTGGTGGAAGCATTTAAAGCCATCTTTGGGTCAACCATCTGCAGAAACTAAGGGTGCACAGCCCTCCCTCATTCCACATCCCACCTCCTCGCTTGGAACTTGGCCTGTGGCCTGTGGGGAGGTGCTTCCTGGCCTGTAGGCCCCCTTCCTGTGGCTACCATTTTCCCCTCGTAGAGACATCCATCTATAAGATAATGAAAACACATTCTTTGGCTCAGAAGTCTGATGGAACTTCCCACTCACCCCTCCCCTTTATCTGTCACTAGACAGGAGGACTAATTGGGCAGCTCACCCTTTTATCACTCCCACCCACCCAATCTCTTCTGCATGGGCAGGATTTGCCTTCATGGCCAAGCCCTCTGGATTTCAGGGAAGTGATTTATGTAAATCAATAAACTCAAAAGGAAAAGGTTAGTGTGAGACTGAGAGCAAGACACTGCCTTTGCAGAGCAACTCGTCCTTTTGGTGAAAATAAAAAAAAAACCCAAACTGGTCTTTTATTACTATGAAATTTAGCACATTCCAACATTGTTCTAGAAGTGAAGTGAGTTCTGTCTATGGAAGGGATGGGGAACCATTTTTTTCCTGCCACAGTCCATTTGGGTATTTATAATGTCATTCACAGGCCATATAAATGTATCATCTTACAGAACTCAAGCAATGGGAGTTTGCTGTACCTAGCTTCAGCTCATCCTCACCTGTGATTGCTTTGGCAAGTGATTTCATGGGCCTGATAAGGTCGTAGGCCATCCATTTCACCATGATCTGTTCTGTGGCATTACTGCACCTACCCAGGGAACAACATAGTGGCTGGTGCATGCTGATGGGACCTTTTGTGTAGCACTCAGCCTCGCCTGCCCCCCCAAGGGAACCTTACCCACCGGTCAAACAAGGGACACTAAGAAGTCCACACATACAAGCATCAAAGCATTTTTTAGCATCCACGTTATCCCAAGGAAGTGGCCAGAGCTGGGAAGAGAAGTGGCAGGTGCCCTTCAGGAGTCAGCAGTCATGGAGCATTCAGTGGGTTCAGGCTTGGCACATTCTTGAGCCCTGCCCATCCTATTAGAGTTCAGTTAGAAATCCCCACCCTGCCCTTCAGGGAGGGTTAAAGTGCAGGAAGGCTTGGGCACTCCAAGGAGTTTCCATGACCTTGTCCTTCTGTCCTGGGCTGGGCTGGGCTGATAAAATAACAGCCTGAACACAGAGCCACCTCCACACATCCAACAAATCCACCCTGTGACATCAGGCTAATTTATGTCTATGTTCGAGGTCATTGTACTGGTTGTCCCGCCATCTTGATCTTGCCAGAAGTCTTTGGCCCCTTTTTGCTGACTGCCAAAACCTCTCTCTTCCAAGGAATCCCCAACGATGTTGGTCCCTTAACTTCCTGTGGAAAGAACTTAAGTTTTGGGAGCACTTTGGGCAGTCTAACTTTGTAAGGCTATGTTACATGGGAGTTGGCAGAGGATAGACAGGTGCTGGGGTGAAGGTTCTCCTTCTTTTCGTATTTCCCACCTGGGACATTATGGGACTGGTTATCGATCTTCATGTTGTAATAATTAGGTCCATAACTCCCTTTTAGAAAATGCTTCCTGACCTTTTCATCCATTTAGAGCAAGCCCTACAAGAAAGTAGCACCATTCAGGTCTGCTGACTGTCCAGGAGGCTGACCCTGGATAAATTCAAATCAAATCAACAGGTCAGATACCTGATTTTAGCAGAAAGAATACGCTCTCCTTAGAACTTAGCTCTAGTAGTTTCTGAAGTAGCCTATTCCTAAGAGTCTGGAGTTTGTTTAGCCAATAAGAATTATAGAATCAATTAAAAAACTCTTGTTTCTTCAATTAATGAGCATTGTCCCTAACCTGCCATCAGATTGTAAAAAGATGGGCAGGGAGCTCATCCTTATAGGGCCACGGAAACAACAGATACAGGTTTCCCATCTCTCCCAAATAGGAGCTTAAAATGTACCAGAACAAGACGGTCCCTGGTTAATTTTCCCAACTTATAAAATTCAGTTTCATTAAATAAGTCAGTGTTTGTTCAAAGTATACCTTGGGATAGTGGTAGCTTGCTTATACCTTCTTGATCCCAAGATTTGAGGAAGGCCTGTCTGGGGTCAAATGAACAGGAAGAAGCAGCATCAGGAGAATATTCCTTTCTTCAGTCCCCATCCTCCTCCCAACCTTCATCTTTTAATTTTTCTGGAGCAACACGTTGTTTTAGAGCCCCATCAGATGGCCCCTGCAGTATCAGTAGGGGGAAGGGAGCTGCTTTCACTTTCACCTGGACTGTCAGAAATTGCATGAATTTGTTCTCCGTGCAGCATCACTGGCTCAGACTCATGTAACTTCATTTTTGTTCATTCCATGATCATCTTTTCAGTAATCAGTAGGAACAGCCAAGAACAGTGAATCCAGTGGTGTTTTACCCCCTCGATAACTTTCCCACCAAATTCAGTTGGCCAGCTTGTGTGGATGTACAGCTTTGTTCCAGCGTTGGAATTCATCACCCAGAGCCTCTAATTACTTTACCAACAAATACAGGGATTAACATCCAGCCTTCCTGGCAACAGGAGCAGTGTTCTTCCTGATTGCCATTCCCTTCTCGTAGCAAGCCATGAGGTCTTTGTCCTTTTCATCAGATCCCACAGACTGCAACAGGTGTTTTAGGCCAGATTTATGTTTGCCCCAAACACAAGATGACAGTCTTAAGAAATTGAATTAATGAGACACCACAATACTTTTAACAACAACAACAAAAAGAATTCTATTATTAATGCTTATATTCATAAAGGAAATCCCTGCTTACCCCATGTATCCAAGTCAAAAATGACAATAACCCCTAGGAAACGCAATAAAAGCAGAAGAGAGTTGTTTTCCTTCCTAGATAACAATTTCCTCAGTCCCCTTAGGTCCCAAGTCCTGGGAAAAGCAAATGGTGCCTCAGACAATTGAATGTCCAGAGATTGCAAGCAAGGACTGTTTCACGACACATTTGGCTATCTTATGTTTACGTTCTTGGTAAGCGTTTGTGACAACATCACCATGAGATTATGAGTAGCACGTGCATGAATGATTTGCAGAAGATGAGGGAATAGAGAAATGATATGAAGAATAGAAGGATTCCCCACCCTCACCCCATTAAGACAATGCACTTTATGTGCTCTGTGATTTCAGTGCAAAGGTGAGTGTGGGGGAGGATGGTGAAAAACAGGTTGGAAAATTTGCTTTTGGAATCACGAGGCCAAAGATTTGTGCACTACACAGAAGCCTCGCTCTTCCATGATGAATCAGGGGTTCTTAACTTGGGGTCTCAGAACTGTTTTTTTAAAAAAATGTATTTTGGTAACTTTCAACGTGATTGGTTTCCTTTGTAGTCCCATATATGTTGTTTATATGCTTTTAAAAACTTGATTCTGAAGAGTCAATGGGCTTCCAGATTGTTGTCCATGAAACAAAAATGGTTAAGAGCCCTTGTCTAAATAATATTTCCAAGTTGTTGGGAAGTGCTGCATATGCCAAAGACCAGATGCCTTTTTTTTTTTTAACATGAAATTGATAATGTTTTAACAGACAGGAGATTAATTGTAACTGATTTGGCATACAGGCCTGGATCAGGTGTGGTGTACAGACAGGCCTTCAACTTCCTAGACCAAAGATAACTGTTAATGGAAAACTAAAATAATAAATAAAAAAGAAAAATGCAGAGTTCAATTAAAAAAAAATACCCAACAAATTCAACCTGACCTATTTAAATAAGATGTTTGTTGATGTTCCCAAATGAGAAACAGAACCAGATTATAACCATTTTTGTAAAGAAGTTGCCATAGTGGGGAAACCAAGAGAGCCTAGAAACCACGTCAGCCACGATACAGTTAATCTCCTGACCAAACCGAGAGATACGTACGGCAGCTAACGGCAATGTTGGTTTAGAATATAAATGCCTTTGTAAAATCTTAGGGAGGAGAATCGTGGAAGATTATGAGCAGTATCGTCTCATAAGACAGTGAGGAGATGTGGAGAGAAAGGCAAGATTAAAAGAAGCACGGAGAAAGACCTGACTGAGCTGAAAACCTGAAGACATGGAATGATGGGATTGGGAGGAAAACAGACAGAAATGGAAGCTATTTGTAAAGACTTTTGTATCACAAACTCTTTTCATCACGAAGGCCCATGGGGCCACCACCTTTGGACTAGCATCCTAGTCTCTGATGTGTACTGCATGAGGAAGCAGAAATGGCCTTCCAAGAACACAAAGCTGGACCAAACCAGGGGTACACAGAGGAGGTCCATGCTGGAGGCACCCTAATTCACAGGTATATGTAAGAGGGAAGGGATACAAAAGCACAGAAAGAATACAGACTTGTGACCAAAAAGGGGGGCAGCAGCCCTACTTAACTACTGTGCACAGTGCTTGTGATGTATACACAGTGAGGGCTCCTTTGGAGGTGTGAGAAGGAACAAGCTGGCTTTCCTAAATGAATGAGTGCTACCTATTCTCAATCACACAGTGGATTGAAAGGGGCTGCCTTGCTGCTTACTGTTTGTTACTAAAAAAGCATGTCATTCAGTAGGGGCAAAATACCACCTTCAAGGCCCTCCTCCAGCAAAGTGCTTCTCCCTTACATGTCAGGTATACAGGATTCCTTGAAAAATAGAACATGGATATATTTTTTTTAAATTCATAAATACCTGATTTGTTAACATCAAGCAAAGGAAATTTAAAAAAACAAACAGGAAGATAAATTTGTAAGTCTAGTGCAGACTTAATCCTAATCAATCAACAAGCATTTATTAAGTGATTACTATTTACCAGACACTGTGCTTAAGTGCTGGTGATATGACTACTTAAAGAACTTAGATTCTACTGAAGGGAGGGAACTTATATACAGATGAGCAAGAACACTCCTGAAGGAGGAAATCCAAGGAGTTCTTGTAGGCAGCACTTTAGTTGACCCATAAAGAGTTCAGAGAGCAGAGACCTGAAGTCTGGAGAAGAGCAAGGAGGCCAGTTTGGCCAAAGAGTCCGAGGGGGAGGAGAGTGCACGCAGGCTTCATAAAGCCCAATGGAGAAATGCTTGTATCTTGTCCTAAAAGCCCTAGATAGCCCCTGGAGCAGAAGAATCACATGGTCAGACTAAATTACAGAGGGTGAAGTTCTTCAGATACATCTGTTTTCGGATAGCATCCTGCTGATTGCAAAATGTCCCAGAGGACTGCAGGTGAGATTGTAATCACTCAAAAGAATTCAGCCTAACTTCATACACAAAAGCCCAGTGGATGAAGCCTGCCTGTAGATAATGAGCATTTGGCTAGTCTCTTCATAGAGTGTATCACTCCCCTACGTTGTCTTAGGTAATATATATGAACAATGCCTTGGGCCTAGGGAGATCTGAGGGAGAGAGTGGATTAATGGCTTTAGGAAATAGCATGGTGCTTTTTTTGACCTCAGACTTCTTCCTGAAACAAAGGCCTATATTTTAACCCCAGTATTCTTCCCGTAATGATCTAGTTAGGACATACACTTTCCAAAGGATCCAAAGGGTAGAGGATCACCCAAAAAGCAGCATTAAGGCTCATGGACAAATGAAGACTTACACTTCAGAAGTTTTTGTAAAGATTATCACCAAGAAATGCATGAGCAGAGGGCTCGGTCCCATGGGGAATCCAGGATAACCAGGGCCTAGTCACACTGTTTTATTGCTACCCATCTAGTATCAAGGCAGAAGTTTCTCAGCATGGTGGGGGAGGGGGCACCCCACTGAGACAGATATACAGAGACATGAAAATCACATCACATGTATATGGATGTGTTGGGACCCACACTGCTGGAAGAGGCATCTTCTGAAGGAGATGGTTAGTCCATGGCAGTGTCTCTTTAGTGAAGTTTATAATGAAATCAAAGAATCACAGAAAGGGAAAGTGTATATAAAGAGGTATCAGTCTAAAGCCTCCAAGCAGATTATTAAAAAAAACAAAACACAAACTTCCCTGCTATTTATTTCCTATTATATCCTTTTCTGTTTTCTCACCCTGGGGTCCATCCCTTACAATGCAGTAAATAAGGGAAACTATTCCGCAAAATTCATCACCATGTTGCTCAAACTCAATAGTATATATATGCTGTGTTCCATGCCCACAGGCCCACATCTCCACAAAGAAGGCAGGTTTCATTATCTCAGTTTCAGGATCAAATTTAGTCATAATTAATGAACGTTGAACTTTTTTTTTTTTTTTCCTGTATAAGATTTTCCTGGTCCAGCAGACCTTAATTTGTAAACTGTCATCTGAAAAAATACAATTTCAGCTTTATGGCATACGGCATATGTGTATGGTAGGTCTAAAAAGAGATGTCTGGCCTCATAGATTACGTTTTCATGGCAATATAAAATAGTGATCATAAATTAGTCTTAGAATGACCTTAGGTCTTTTTAGTGGGAAATGTATTCATTGGGAAAGAATAAACTAAACATCCTCTGTTGTTCACACTTGATTCATGAATTACAAATCTGTCACATCATGGTGATTTAGCCAGTATTCCTCAAAAGCAGTACAGAAGGAAAGAACCTTGAACTTGGGGCCTTGGAGAGCTCAGTTTTGAGTTAATGTAATAATGGGCAAGTCATATATTTTTTTGTCCTCACTACCTCACAAGGTTGTAGTGAAGAAAGTGCTTTCTAAAGCTTAAAGTGCTATCCAAGGGTGATTTCTTATTCCAAAATTCTTAGAATACATCAGCCTTGGATAGTACTTCTTCCTGTTGTAGCAGGCCACAAAAAAAATTAACACTCTCAAAATCTAGCTCAGAGAAACTGTCTCCAAGTTCTCAAGCAATTGAAAATTCTGTGTTCTTTGGTGTTGGCAGGGGTGTGGCAGTTGCTGAGGGATTTATGGGAAATGGTTTTAGAAACCAATATAACTTGAGGATCCCCATAGTCTGCTCTTTCACCGGCCTGTAGCCTGTTCTTCCTCACTGCCCCATGAAAACTATATCCCTGACCTTTACACCCTTTTCCTCAAGTTATGAACTTCAGCTATCTCTTCAGCACTATTCTTCTGGTAATGTGCCATAAAGCCATTCAATTTTCTTTTTTCATACTCAATAAAAGAGATTGAAATATTTTTTTTTGGCTGTTTTTTTTTTTTTTTTTTTTTTTTTTTTTTGCGTCTTCAGTCATCTTGTTCTTTGTTCTGCCTTCATGTAACCTTTTAACATTAAAAAAAACATTTAAGGGGACCCATTGAGTTCCAGATACTACTATATGCTGGGGTACCCAGACACCTTTGCTGTCAAGCAGGTCATGTTTCAGTGGACCTATAAGTGGTCCCGAGTAGAGCCAGAGGTTCCCACCTGTCTTCATGGTGGTTCTTTCCCAGTATGATGTTACTACCCTTTTACAACTTGATCATATCCCCACCCCATCCCCACAGCTTTGTGACAATTCTTGTTCAATTCAGAAGGAAATTACATTTCTCTAGACCATATTCACTTATCAGTCTCCCTAGACCATATTCACTCATCAATAAAAGCCCAATTTTATTTTTGGCAGGTTCAACACAGTTTCCTTTCAACCCTCTGACGATGCGGATGCTCAGCAGTACCCCGCCAACATCGATCGCATGCGCCCCCTCGTCCGTCAGCCAAGCGGCTACTCACCCACCAAACAGGATGTGGGAGCGAGAACCTGCCCCGCTGCTCTCTTCACAATATGAGACGCTGTCAGACAGTGATGAATGAACTATGCACAGATTGACACCGGGGGAGGGATCTTTCCTTTTTTTGTGTTGGGTTTTTTTTCCCCCCAATTGCGGGTCAAAAGACTGTCTCTTGACTTGTGCCCAGAGAGACTTTTCCAGGAGAGCCAGGGCCACACACAATGAAGAAATGATGGAATCTCATTTGGAGAGTCAAGTAGAAAAATGACTGTGATACAGCCCGTGAGGAGGATTTTAATAGTGGAGGGTGGAAATCCTGAAGATAAATATGTAAAGAGTTTTTAAAAAGTGGACAATTCCTGTTCTACATCTATTTGTAAAGAAAAGCATAATGTCTTTAAATCATTCTTCTGTAAATAGATTACCTTTTTGCAGTGTTTTCCCCTCGCTATAGTATCTGGTGTACTTGTGTTCCAATCAGCGCATCGACTCTGGGGGTCATTTTGTGATTTTTTTTTTTTTTTTTTTTTTTTTTTTTAAGCAACTTAAGCATGACTTCGGAACCCTTGCCTTCCAAACAACCTCATTCGGCCTGGTTACACTGCATTGGCCGTCATGGGCATTGTATTTTAATGACTTGTTTCTCTTTACATTTTCCCAGTGATGTTTAAAATCTTTTATGAAAATGTTGAGCTCTAAAGGTGGACTGTAAGTGGTCCTGTGACAGGATCTGTACATTATAATACTTGGATCAGCCAGCAGGAGAAA
The DNA here is from genome assembly GCA_023553655.1 of Myrmecobius fasciatus. Classification (NCBI taxonomy): domain Eukaryota; kingdom Metazoa; phylum Chordata; class Mammalia; order Dasyuromorphia; family Myrmecobiidae; genus Myrmecobius; species Myrmecobius fasciatus. Next base: position 451,571 of record JAJPUD010001281.1, read on the forward strand.
ACACATTTCCTTCATTTAGAGGATTTTGCCACATTGTACATTTTCAGTGCAGTTTTAAAAACATTTTTTTTTAAATGAGCACTGCAGCAATATTATTGCATGGGTATGTGATGATTGTTTGAAAAGAAGAGGCCTATTAGATGTGATGCACACTGGTGACTTAACTCTGAGCCCAGGCTGTGGGCAGACTGATCCTCCCCTCCCCCTGGCCCTTGGGAGGGGGCTGCTGCTGAAGCAAGGCTGGCTGGCTCAGGTTCCAAGAGGGAACCTTTCCCTTATTGGTATGTGAGTTTTTTTTCTCCCTTGAGTTTTGTTGAGCAGTCAAGCTACTTGGGCAATATCGAGATATTTTAGATTTTGTGCTCTACAGTATTGAAAACCGTATGATTCACTGTTTAAATTTAACACTCTTCTGTTCTTTGCACAAACTAGTACTTACTTATCCTCCTTCCACTTCCTGGTTTGGGGGCCAAGCTTAACGTTAAACATCCTAACAGCATTGGCAAATTAATTAAGCTCGTCTTAAATTGGAGTAAGGAATTATTTTATTGGTGGTCCAAGACTATTTTTCTGATCTCATTTATCACTGCCTGCTGAATTTTAGGTGTTTTATCACAACGTCAGGTAGGCAACAATCTATCCCCACTCTCTCTTTGCATCTAGGTACTAGGTCAGAAAATGCCAGGTTTGTTTGTTGTTTGGGTTAAAAACGGGTAAAAAGGACATAGGAGGTTCAGGTACAATTGAAAATTTGCTGGGATTAATATACACTGAACTCTCAAAAGAGAGTATCCACGGTAGTCTGTGTATACACTTTAGAGAAACTTGGGCCTCTCAAGGCTTACTAAGAGAAATTCCAAAGGAGTTCAAATATTTAGTTTCTGATACTTGAAAGATGAATATATGTGTTAGCTTGATTCTGTGATTACCTCACGTTTAATAATGGGATGATTACATCTGATTATCTGTTCAGTTTGAACCATGGGAAATTTCTAGAATCTGAACAATTTTACTGATTTGTTAGTCCACAGGTAGCAATTATTACAATATTTTCCTAGATGCTTGAAAATCCATGCCCACCCAAAAAAAGAAAAATTCTATTCTTGGCCAAGTTTTCTTTCTTAGTAAAAATTTTTTAATGTGACAAGAGTCTAAATACTTGCTTTTCAGATCAAATTGTGGACCCATGATGCTTTGCCACATTCATTACTTCACTCTCAGAAAAGGAAACCAAAAACCCCACACAGTTCTGTTTGTTATACTGAATCTCCAGGAGGAGGTCTTTTTTGTTTATACCAGTGAACAGAACCTCAGGGTTTTTGGTGACCCAAGTCCATCCCTACCTGATCAAAAATCCCACCTTGAGTTTCCCCAACAGGTGACCTACCTCCAGGGCCGGGGTCTCGTTGTTGCCTTCTCACGTCGTTAATTTCCCTTTTAGGACTGCTTGTCGGGGGAAAAAAAAGTTTTTCCTACATCGTCTCAATCTGCCTCTCAGCAACTTTTGCCTGTTTCTGCGTGCGGTCTGTGCCCTCTGGGGTCAAGCAGAACACAGCTAAGCACTCCTCCTCTTGGTGGCCATTCGGTTCCTACTTCTCTAACACATAAGGTGGGATGTTTGTGGCTTTGCCTGTGGAGCAGCCCCGAGCATCTGCTCCTTTGGGTAGAGTGGAAATCGTGGCCATTGGCGGCCATGACGGTCTGAAAACGACTGCGATCTTGGGCCTTCCTTCCTCCCACTAGCACGCCCCCTCCGAGAGGGGCTGCCTCTGCCCACGGATTTTCTGGCCTTCTCAAGTCCTGTTCTTGGAACTGAACCTTGAACCGGCCCCCTTATCAACTCCAGCACCCAGGCCCAATTGGAGATTGGCTCACACGCCAGGAGCCGTAGGAGTTGGTTCTGTCTTGTTCCGATCATGGTTTTTCAGCGCTGATTTATGATACGTGATTTCACAATGTTTTCATCTTGGTATGTTCACTGATTCTGATTTGAAAACATTTAAGACTTGAAAACCCATGTGTAATGGTGAAATTTAATTTCTCCCCTCCTCCCCACACAATGTCTTTAGTAGTTAGTGACTTCTGGATTCAGACCAATCAATAAAAGGGGATCAGCTAGTTCTCCATTTGCTTTGTTGCCTCGTTTTACGTCAGTACAGACGAGACTCACTGAGAACAATACTAGAATTTGTAGCTCCCTCCAAAAGAACCTAGAGAATTTTCCCAACCCCCTGAGATGGCCAGGCCACCCTGGAATCTCTGGCTTAAAATGGAAAAATAGCTAAGGAAAAAAAAAAAAAAAAAAACTTGTTTCTGCTAGAGCAAGGGTGGGAGGGAAGGCAGAGAGAGGGGGGGGCAAGACACTTTCCCACCCATTCCAACCCCCTGAGGAGCCTTGATTAGCTGAACTTGCTGGTGAAGTACCAAGGCTTTATCTTCATCAAGACTTAAAGAAATTAACTCTAGTCTAAAGGATTTTTTTTTTTTTGAAGGAAATAGAAAGGCAAATAAATGACTATTAGACTAACATTATTTATCCATCTCTATTTTCCTCTTCTGGACTAGCCCTGGAATTGCATTTCACCAGGGAGAGCCTAGAGGAGCCTTCCCATTACCCAGAGGGATCAGAATCAGGGGCCCCGAAAGGTGAAATGTGCCCAAGGCCATGGCCAGTGGCCAGGATGGTTCAAGGGCTTCTAAGCCCAGCTCCATCCATTCTGCCAACCTGCCTTGTAGTTGCTGTGCAACTTAAACTACTATCTCACATATTTTCAATCTCAAAAAGCCTACTTGGATTCCTTCAAAAGTAGTACATTTTAAAAATTATTCAATACATAAGTGATCTTGGTGTTTTTATTTAGGATCATCCAATCCACACACGTACCAAAAAATATTACTAGTACACCCATTCAATGGATGGCATACAAAGAGTTAAATAAAATTTACATTTGTCACTAGATCCATAGATAAACTGTCACTTTTCCCTGGGCAAGTAGTCATTTGTTAAGACTAAATTTCATGAAATATGAGAGCGTGTATGTGTGTGTGTGTGTGTGTACATGCACGTGTGCACACAACTTTTCATCACTTAAGTGCTCAATTTCAAGTCTAACAGGTTTAAATTAGTACATGGGAAGAGATTAAATCTCACTTTTATTAGGTGAGACTGAAGCGACAAGTTTCTTTCCTTCTCCCAGGACAGAAAATTATAATAGATTCATTTAAGAATAAATAATTAAAGCCCTCGAGGTTTGAAAGACACAATTTTACATCAATAAATAGATTCCTGCAGAAATGAACAGCTCACACCAGTTAACTACAATTCACTAATTCCTTCCATCTTGGACTCAGTGGCCAGGATTGTTAGAATGTTTGAAGCCTTATTCATCCATTCATTCTGAATGCAAAGTACTTCAAAGAACAGGCAGCTTTTTCATTTCCAGCTCCCTTGGTTACCAATCCCATTTGTGAAAACCTAATTCTGGACGATGGGTAGAACTAATTCACTGATTATGATTGTGGCAAATAAGTGCCGGTGAAATATGTTTTTAAGTGAAAATTTAATGAAATCCTGAATAAGTGGCCCCTGAATAAGCCTTTTTCCAATGTCATTATTTTTTTTTCTTTGGTACCCATTAGCAAGAAACTGACTGTGGCTAACTCCACGGGAGAAGCTGATGCAGTGTGGGTTTCCTGATGAGAAAAAATTTCCCTTTGCAAAGAAGCAGCTTGAGACTTTTGACCTCTGATTTGTTGCATCCAGCTGCTCTTTCCACACAAGAGCAGAGGGGCTACAGAAGAGGGGAGTGCTGTCACGTTTTTAAAAATCATAATAAAAACCAAAGTTAGGGCCAGGCCTTTTGTGATCCTCTGAATAGGCTGGACAAAAACACTCAGCGCCAAGAAAGATTGCAGAATTGTCAATTATTGATTGTCTTGTGAGAGCTGCTCTGTTACCCCCCCAACGAGTTGGGCCTTGAAAAAAGGGTTTCTTCTCTACCAGCCTTTGTAGCTCAGTAGCAAAAACAATGCTTTCCTTTCTGTACCCATAAAGCCAGTCTGTTCCCTCCGGGGAGGGGGGGGGGGAGTTGTATCAAGAGTCAACACTTAGAACAAAGCTCAAGTCTAAGTGGCTTGTTCTAGAAAGGCGTGTATGTATAGAGCATGTTTTGTTTGATTTTTGAAGGGGAAAGAGGGTGGAGTTAAATTTCAAATATGAACAATTTATGCCATTTGGTAGGTATTCCAGACAAATCTCATCTGCCTTTCTTTTGTTAACTGACATTACCCACCCTGCCCCCCAGAGAGATTTACCCCTGGGTGAAACCGAGTCAAAGGCCTCTACTGCTGGCCAGTTCAGTCAGCTCCTCCTTGATGTGCTCGATGGAAGCCTCGTCTCCCTTTAGCTCAGCCTCTTTCAGGGCCTCCTCATAGACGTACTTGGCTTCAACATAGCTTGCTAAACCAGGAAGGGAAAGCAGAAAATTGTTTTAAAATAGGAAAGACGTCAACGAATCAAAAGGCTGTGAACAACTGGATGCCAGAGCTGGGACAATCCCTCCTCTGCCGGGCCGAGTTGGGGGACAGAAACCAGCATCAAAGGCATCCTCCCAGGCTTCCTAGCTGGGACCCCACTATCTGATCTGGAGGACCTTCAGCTGACTAGCAGGTACAAAGTCAAAGGAGGTCCCTCTTGGCCAATACTCTGCCAAGGCTGGCCTTGCACTAGGAGGGACAGGGATGCTCTTCCAAGCTCTAATGCCCTCTTCTGATCTGCTGTTCAACAAGAGGATATAGGGGAACCGAGGAGGAGGAGGAGGAGGAGGAGGAGGAGGAGGAGGGTGCCCTCTCCAGCTGGTGCCTTTACCCACTCCTCCACTCCTGACCTGTACCAGACACCCCTCCAAGCCCCCAATCTCCACTGCTCTCTAGTACCTTTGTGCATCAATATTCCTGCCATGTTGCTGAGCACCCGGTGCAGCTCAGGGTGCTCAATCTGCCTTGCCAGCTCCGAAGCCTTTTTTACATAGGTGTAGGCTTCATCAAAGTGACCTTGTGCGTCCAGAGTAGTGGCCAGGTCGTTCATTAGCACCACGGTCTGTATCAAAGAAAAGCGGAAGGGCAGTGTGGGGACCACGGCTGTTGCACCCCCTACGGGGGCTTCCCCATTTCCCTGGTCACGTCAGCACAACGCCAGACCCAGGGAAAGGGCACTGAGGTCATGGGTAGGTCTCTGGACGGGCCCCATTCTGGGAGGGATGGGCCTGCCCTGGATCCCAGCCCTGCCAAGGCCAGTGGTTCCCTTGTGCTCAGCAGAGCAAGCCTGGAGAGACTGAGCAGAACTCCTCCACCCCACCCCACCCCCAAGGGCCTCTGCTTCTGTGCTCCCTTGGTCCTGACCTCCAGCAGCAAGGGAAGTGCAGGCTTGTCCGGTGCTCACATGAGTCTGTGTTTGCTGTGTGTTAAATGAAGCCTTTCCTATGTTAAATGTCTCTCTCTACTTGAGGGCCCTTTTTATGTTGCAAAGGCCCAGGCCTGAGCCAAAGCCTGATATTTCCAGGGAAGGTTCAGTGTGAAGAAAAAATGAACCACTAGAGATTAATAATTAATTATAAGCCTCTAGACTCTATCACCTTTGATGGACACACAAGTTACGCTTTGGGGAACCCATACAAGGACATTACACAAGAAGGCATCATTAACCTGCAGGACAGGACATTAACCTGGATCTTGTTTGTCAGTCATGCTGAGACTGCTCAGTCATGTTTTAACATAAAATACACAGGAGTATGAAGGAAACTGATTCTATTGAAACATGTCGTTTTGTTCCCCTCGCCAGAAATCCATCTGTGGACCTTCAGGTTAAGATGCCCTGCCTGGTCCTTTTCCCTCTAGTAAATGGTCCCAGGTTCTAGCTGCACCTGTTCATATTTTCACCCAGAAGCTATCATCTCCCAGACTCCACACATTTACTACCTGGCAGAATAAAACACCGCCCTTCCTCCTCTCTGGGATTTAATATAAGAAGAAGGTCAGCGGCTCCCATGTCATGAGAAAAAGTGAAATCGTGTCCAACTCTTTTGAGAAGGCAGAGAAACCCGAAGAGTTCAGAAAGCTCCAAAAGGTGCTAAAAGCTTAAGGAAGCACAACCCCCACCCCCCCTTTCCTCAACCACACAAACCGCTTCATTCTTGGATTGCACCAGATTAAGTTATCACTGCACCTTTTGCTTCTTGAATTTCCAGCCCACACCTTAGTGAAAATGTCTACACCGAGCACCTCCTTCATCTCCCCTCTCACCTTCCCCAAGTTTCAGACCATTGTTAATCCTTTTTAAAATTCTCTTTCTCTTAAGTTCCCAGCCCAACTGGGTCTCAAGTGTGGCAAACAGCAGGGACATGGAGCCTGGGAAATCCAAGCCCGGCCAGACGGACTCTTCTTCAGTTCAAGGGCCCTTCTGATGCTGGTCTACATGGGAGCAATACCCACAGCCCATACTCTCAGGGAGCGACTGCCCCCACAATTCCTCGTACTTCATCCAGACTCAGACTGAGGGTCATCTACCCCAGTTTTACTCACTGAGCCAAATGAGCAGTTCTGACTCCCTCTTCTCCCTTTTAAATTATTAATTATTCTTAAATTATTAAAAGATTCCACATGTAGACATTTCACCTTATACTTCCTCACCCTGGTTTTTAAAGCAGGATGATGAATGCACTTTCTGCCCCTAAGCCATCAAGGCAGCAAGCAGCGATCATCACCTGTGGATGTCGTTCTCCTCGGATCTCTCTGGAAATCTGCAATGCCTTTTCGTACATTTTTTGGGCATCGGACAGTCGGTTGACATCAAGGAGGTATCGAGCGTAGGAGTCATAGCACATGCCCAGCAGGAGACGGGTGTTGGCTTTCTCTTCGGCTACAAGTCAAACAAGAATACAAAGATGGACATCACATCACCACCAAGGAGCATGAGGGGTGGCTCCTCCCTCCCGGCTCCTGGTCGTGTGCTCATTCAGTCCCCTCTGAATTAACCTGTCAGCCCCTAAGGATCCCAGCTCCCAGACATAGATGTAAGAAGCACTTAGCAGCCCCGAAACACTACCAGGACCACGTCCCTACTATAATCACCAATCTCAGAATCAAACTGGGTTCTATTCACTCACAGATGAAAATTGCTGCCCAGAGTTGGTGCAAATTATAGTTCCTTGCCAGGAATGGTTTAAATCCCTAGAAACTGATTTAGAGCTGACTTTTAGACTTGGTTTCTTGCCATTTTTATCTGATGGTCTGGAAATTGCCCACATTTCAAACTGAATCCAGGATTTCAAGTTTCTCACGTTTCTCATCCTACTCCCAGTTAGTTTGTCTTTTAATATGCTGTATGGAGTGAACTTTAACACACTGGCCAGAGAAACGCTGTCTGCTTTCTGAGTTTGCTACCTGCCTGACTCCCATTTTTTGGAGAGTAAGAAAGAAACTATCTTAACTTAAAAGATCCAGACTTGTGGCTGAGCTGACCATAGGAAGGAAAGCATTGATTTCTTCCTTCTTCAGCTTCCTACCGGACTAATGATAGGTTGTATAAAGATGACAATTCAAGAGATCACATCTTCACAAAACTTAAACCTGAAGGAACGGCAAAATGTCCTCAAAGCAGAGAACACCAATCTCCCTCTGAGCAGCACCCAAAGTACATAACTCATCCCACTTTGCTTCCCTTTACTGCAATGCCCTGGGAGGTTCCTCTGAGATCTGGCTTCCCCTACCTGGCATGGCTTCTTCTGATAACGCCTTCTCTTTGATGATTTTTCTCTCCAAGGTTGAAATGCAGAACTCATAACCAGCAAAAGCAAATTCCTGTCTGTAACACAATGAGCAATGACGGGAAGTTCACCTTCAAGCTCCCTGACGTTCTGCAGGGGGATCAGGGCCAAATTTCTCTTTCGCCCAGCCGAGACTTGGGTCACCGCCACAAAGGGAGGACAGAAGTAAGTCAAATCTCTGAGAGCTCCCCCCCCCAGTCACTACTCCAACCTCCTTGAAAAAGTCACTGTTCAGGTTAGTTTTTTTTAATGGATATGCACCAGGTGCTTTGCCACTTGATTTTCATGAGAGAACATCTAGCAGTGTCCCAATTCTGACACTGATCAATGATGTGTTCTTGGATGAGACGCTTATTGTAAATGTTTTTTCTCCATCCACAAAGGCAGGATAACGATCCAAGCCCATATGGTAAAGAAGCCCACAGCTGAACTGAAATTAATTTCAGGCTGCTAAGTAAGGTTGACAGTGCCTGACCCACTGAAAAGCAGGCGGTTTTGCAAGTGTTTTTTTTTTTTTTTTTCTGACAACGCAAGTTGAAAGCCTTTCCAGTGCAATAAGCCTGCCCTGTGATGCCTGCCCTAAGGGCCCTATCTCAACTTACTTTTTCAGAGTAGCATAGATACTGGCCAACTTTAGGGATATTTCAATAATTGCATTGTCCTCCTATTGAAGAAAAAGACATTTATAGAATACAATGAGTTCAAGACTTCAATTCTTTCCTAGACCATTTCAGGTAATGATAACTGTCATTTATGTAACATCTTAAAGCTTACCAAGACCATTATTTAAATTATCTCATTTTAACTCATCATAATCCTGTGAGATTACATTTTACAGATCAGGAAAGTAAGGCTGAAAGGTAAAGTGACTTGTGCAGAGTCTTTCAGCTGGCATCAAAGTCTCCCTCTAGCCATCCAGGTACCAAACCATATCAGGTGACCACATACATCAAGGTCCTTCCTCATGGTTTGCATGTTCCTCACTGTCCCAGCTTTCGTTTAAAAGCTCAATTTACAATTGCTTATTAAGAACCCACTCCATGCTGGGCACTGAGCTCAATACAGGAAGTTGGCAAGCTCTGATTTCCTCAGTTCCACAGGGTATCAGGCCAGCACGGTTTCAGGTTTGCATTTCTATTTTCAGGTGGGAGATGAGGGGTTAGGAGGGCGGCTCAGCTTTAGTTTATGAAGATACTGATTTGGAACCACTCACAGCTAATGTTAAGTTACTATTATTCTTACCTGCTTCATGCCCCCAGCCAGGAGATAGCTCATTGTTGCTTTAAAAAGCTTTTCTGCCTAAAATAAGAAATAAGAAAATTACCTTTAACTAGTCCCACCAGTCCCCAAGGGGCTGGAGAAAACACTAAGATGGGGAGTTCCCAACAAGGGGATTGGAGAAAAACTGTCTAGAAGGAAAGCTAAAGGACAATAAGAGGTGAAATAAGATACCAGGCCTCCTGAGACCGTCTATTTATAGATCTTAAGGTACACTGTGAATCAGTCCCACTAAGTCTTAAATTAGCTCCTCAGCTCTCCAATCAAAGATCTCCCAGATCTTAAAGCCTCAGTCTTTCATGGATTCAGATTCCAACAAAACCCTTGCTTACTTTTTCAAGCTGATTCCTCATGAACGCTAGGTTAGCCATCTGTAAAGGAAAGAGAAACCAAAGCCAACTTACTTTTCTAATGAGTGCACTGCTCCCTAATTTTTATCAAGATCTAAGATCTTTTCTCTCTCTTCTTTTAAAGTGAGAGGTCAGTTTGACCAACAGAGCTGTCACTGATGGCCCTGTCTTACACAGTCATCACTGTGCAAAAGGAGAATGAAGGGCACGTACTTCAAACTGCTGAGAAGGACCAAGATGGCACTTTTGCATTTCTAAAAACACCCTGAACCTTTTACAGAAAAGTATTTTCGGTATAGCATTTTGGCAAGTCTTCAGCTCTTAGCACCATGCCTGACACGCAGCCGGCCCTACCTTACTGCTTATGGATTGACTCTATGCATAAGAACTGAGCTTATAATTATCAACAGCCCCCGCCGCTGCTGAAATTAGAGTCACCTTACAGATGGGAAAACTGAAACCCGGCAAATCAACTTATATATAGGTTATATATATATAGGTTCTGTCCTCGAGACCCAGAAACAGAACACAGGAGGTTTAACATCCCCTCTCCTGCTTGTGGCCCAGCAACAGTGTGGGGTGCATTACCATATCGTAGGTGTAGATGATGGCCTTCTTGATATTTGCCTTATGAGCAAGATGAAGGGCCTCGTGTAAAATGCGCTCTGCCTCCTCCGGGTCCTTTTTCATAATACTCAACTGAAAGTAAAGAGAGAGCACAAGGAAAGAGGGATGGAGAAATGTAGCCCTGGCCGGCTTTAACGGAAAAATAAAATGTGTGTATGTATATATACGCACATATGTATGTATATGTGCACGTATATATGCATATGCTTTTATTTATTTCGTTAACTTTTTCCAAGTACATTTAGAAATTAACATTCACATTTTCAACGTTTTTGAGTTCCAAATGCTCTCCCACCCTCACCCCTCCTAGAGAAGACAAGACAGCATGACACTGATTACACACGAGGCTCATGCACAACATTGCCCATTATTGGCTGGCCTTTGACTTTTAGGAACTTTTTGCTTATTCAGCCTGCGGGGCGCACAGGAGGGGCAGCCTGGGTACCCGGGAATCAGGCAGTTCTGGGGGGGATGAAGATGTTGGGAGGCAGGCCTCACCTTGGCCCGCTTTAGCATTTGGATGATCCTGAGCTCTATCTCAGAGGGCGGATTCTCCACCACCTCATTTACGTCATCCTCTTCCTCCTCCACCTCGGCGGGGGCGCTTTTGAAGAACCACGACAAAGCTGAGGGCGAAAGGGGGCGGGCCGCCCGGTCACCACGGCAACGCGGCGCCGTCACCATGACAACGGGCGCCCTGCCACCGCCCCCTCAGCCCTCGGCTTCAGGCCCCGCCCCCGCCCCCAGTCGGTCCCAACTCACCCGCTAGCGCCACCACGCACAGCCCGCGGCCCGAACGGCCCTGCCCGACACGGGGCGGCTTGGTGGTCACCTCGGTGCCC
>JAJPUD010001282.1:0-40825 GCA_023553655.1 Myrmecobius fasciatus
TCTGATTTTCTTTTTTTTTCTTGTAGATAGGATTTTTCTTGCACAACTTGTCAAGTATTTCAACATTATTAATATGTAGTGGACTTCCTGCCATCTAGGGGAGGGGAGAGGACTGGGGGTAAGGTTTGTAATGGAAAGCTTTGTAAAGATCAATGCTGAGGAACTACCCATACATATGTTATACAAATAAAAAGCTTTAATAAAAAAATCTACTGGGAAACAATTAACAACTTAAGCAAAATTGCAGAATATAAAATAAACCCAAACAAATCATTAGTTTCTCCATATATTACTGACAGAGCCCAACATCAAGAAATGGAAATTTCATTTAAAATCACTGTAGAGGAAATAACATACTTGGTGGTTTACCTGCCAAGATTAACCTAAGAACTATATGAACACAATTACAAAACACTTTTCATACAAATAAAGTCATATGTAAACAAGTGGAAAAATGTCACTTGCTCATGGATATGCCTGAACTAATATAACAGAAATGAAAATTCTACCTAACTTGTTCTGCTTTTTCAGTGCCACAGCAAACTGCCAAAAATTATTTTATATAACTAGAAAAATAAAAAAAAATCATCTGAAAGGACAAAAGATAACAATATCAAGGTGATTAATGAAAAAAATGGTGGCAGACTAGAACCAAAATGAAAACTATATTATAAAGCAGCAGTCATCAAAACCACTTGGTATTGCCTAAGAAACAGAGTGGTATCAGTAGAATAGATTAGATAAAAATGACAATAATGAAAGTCTATAGTAATCTATATTTGATAAACTCCCAAACTCCAGTTTCTGGAATAAGAACTCTGTATTTGACAAAAATTGCTGGAAAAACTCATCATATACCTGCATCTCACATATCATATACAATAAAATAAAATAAAATAAAAATTGGTACATGATTTGGGCATAAGGAGTGATATAGTAAACAAATAAGAACAATTGATAATTTTCCTATCAGATCTTTGGAGAGGGGAAGAATTTATGACCAAAGAAGAACTGTAGAACATTATGAAAGGCAAAGTGGACAAACAACTTTGATTACATTAAATTACAAAGATTTTGCAGAAACAGAAGTAACAAAAACAAGAGCAAAAGAGAAATACAAAGCTCGTAAAAATTCTTTACAGCCAGTGTTTCTAAGAAAGATCTCATTTCTAAAATATATAAAGAACTGTGTTGTTTATCTGAATACAAGTCAATTCCCATTGCTTAAATGGTCAAAGAATATGAACAATTTTCAGATGACAAAATTAAAGCTATTTATATTTATGTAACAAATGCTCTAAATCACTATTAATTAGAGAAATGCAAATTGAAACAGCTCTGAAGTACCACCTCATAACTCTTAGATTGGCTAAGATGACAGGAAAAGATAATAAAAAAAATGTTGGCAGGGACTTGTGAAATCAGGGATAGTAATGCATTGTTGTTAGGGTTGTGAACTGACCCAACCATTCGAGAGGGCAATTTGGAACCATACCCAAAAGTCTATACAGCTGTGCATACCCTTTGATCCAGCAGTGCCATTACTGGGTTTGTTTATCAAAGAAATAAAAAAGGAGGGAAAAAGGACCCATATGTGCAAAAATGTTTGTAGCAGCTCTTTTTGTAGTATCAAAGAATTAGAAAATGAGTGCATGTCCATCATTTGGAGAATGGCTGAATAAGTTGTGGTAAATTAAGGTAATGAAATATTATGTTCTAGAAAAAAAGGATGAACAAGTTGATTTTAGAAGGTCTGAAAAGATTTAACTGAAGTGATGCTCAGTGAAACAAGCAGAACCAGAAGTACATTGTATACAATAGCAGCAACAAAATTCGATGATCAACTAAAAACCTTTGTTCTTTTTAGTGAATCAATGTTTCAAAACTAGCACAATAGACTTTGGATGGAAATGCCATCTACATTCTGTAAAAGAATTAAGGAGACATTGTAAATCAATACATGCAATGTTCACTTCTTTTTTGTTTGTTTGTTTTCTCCATGATTTTTCCCTTTTGTTCTGATTTTTCTTTCCTGACACGTTTCATAAAGCAATTTGTATAAAAAATAGATTAATTTACTAGAAAAAAACAGTGTATGAAAGTGCACTAGATAAAATTTGAGAAGCAGTATACTTAATGAAAAAAGAACTTCCAAGTACCTTACTGCAAGCAATAGTATTCATGAAGACTATAGGAGAAATCATCAGGTGTAATTCAGACAAAAGGGGACTTCTCAAGCTCATCTTAAAGGTTTGAGGCATAGTAAGAAAAGGAATAGAGGTTTGGATTTAATGTCCAATTTGGACTGTTATATTTCCTACTCATATGATCTAAGGCCTGTTATGTTACTGGACTTCAGTTTTTTTCATCTATGAAGAATGAATCTGGATTAGATTGTTTTGGAGATATGTTCCAGCCAACAATATTTCTGTAATCCTTCATTGTAAAAGTCAAACACAATACAATATTTTTAATGTTTCATTAGCAAAATGATTCAACAAACCAAGTGTGAAATGAAAATCATTGAAAAAATCCTTTAAGGTGGGATTAAATCAATTTATTAATTCAAATGATATGAAATTCATTTTTAGAACATATAGATTACCAAATACATATGCAAATTGAAAAAAGTGCTTAAAACCCAATTAAAGTATCTTCAAAGAGCCCGCATGCTAAATCTTTAAGATCAAATGAGTCTCATTATCACATTAACTTCTTTTCTACTCTGCTGTGATACAAGTGTCATTACATTAATTAGTCATTATCTTATCCTAAAACTATTGATTGTTGTGTATGTTTGGAAAGATTATTACTAATCTTCGATATATGTTGATATATTCTATATACTTTATAGAATACTGTTTAATTTTTTCTACTTTAATGTTTCTAGACTTGGTTATTTATAGTTTACAAATTAAAATAGTTACAATTCCATATATCAGAATAGATCATGATGATACTGAAGTAAAATATTGAAAAAGCTGTAAAATGTGTGCAATGTCTTTTTTTGACACAGCATTTGAGGTCCATGAGTTTAATCATTCTACACTGCATTCTGACCTAATGACCCATCTACTCTATGCCTGACAAGACATTTTAAAGCTAGATTCTATCTTAGTCAGCTCAGGAAAAATAGTATTTAAGTATGAGTCAGCTGTCTGAAGAGGTCAGGTACTCTATGTACCTTTTTCAAAAAGCTGTTGTCAAGAATGAGAAATATAGAGACTAGTCAAGAAATGTGCCTAGAATTACATGATAGGAAAGTGAAATATTGTAAGTAATATGCATATGTCCCTTGCAAATGTAAATGTCTGCTAAGAAAAAATACTTTGAATATTTCCACATATTCTGGTATATGTTCTAGAGTTCTAAAAGCTGACTTACTTTAAGGGAGAGAGGAGAATCAGCAAAAAAAAGCATGAAAAATTCCAACAGAATGATTCTAAATCCTGTTTAAAAAATAATTTGCTTTGCCAGTATTTTCTGAGAAGAACCTGAGATTTCTTCTATATATTCTTAATTTAGTATTCATGTTGCTTGAAGAGCAATTGAATTGAAAAGGTTTTCCTTATATCACATGTGGGGATAATTAAGAAGATGAAAGATTTTTTTTCTTTTCTAATTTTTTTCAGCTGCGATTATTAGTGGTATTTTCAGGGAACACACTTTCTAATCAACCATTCCTTGTTTTCTTTTTCTTAATAATTAGCATGGAATCTACATGGTGTAAACAGAGCTCTGAAAAACATTGAATTCCTACATGATGAAGAGAGAATGGTATGTCTTAGAAATGGATTATACTAGCAATGTAAAAAATATCTCACATTTACATAGTTCTTCCAGGTAATAGACTGCAATAATCATGTGAAGCAGATAATTGAGGTATTAGTTTGATCTCTAAAGCTATATAAAAATGAGGATACAGAAAATGAGGATGTTGATGTGAGTTGCTGGACATCACTTGACTAGTAATATGAAAATCAGAACTCAAAAGCTAGTTATAGAAAATATATCTGTAGTTGAAAGAGACTTTAGGAGTCATTTCATTCAATCGCATATTTTACAAATTAGAAAACTGAACTTCCAAGAGATGAATTGATCTGCCTAAAATAAGAACCATAACTAAAAATTGAGATGGTGGTAGTGCAAATAATGGTATAATAACCTCAGAAAGAGAGAGGGTACAACTCTACCAATGTTGAAAATAAAGGGAATCCAGCCAAAACACAGTGGATTTTAGTTATGGTGCCATTATGGCAAAGGCCAGTGGAGATCTGTGAGGCCAGATATGGGTAGGCATTTGTCCCAGAAAGAAATAAAGAAATCCTTGGTGTCCATAACTTTTGAGAAAGTCCCCTTGTGATTACTGAAATTCCACCTAAAATAATAATAATGGCTGACATTTATATGGTACATATTCTGTGCCTCACGGGGTTCTAGGTAGTTTAAAAATGTTATCTCATTTGATCTTCATAACAACTGGGAGGTAGGTGCTACTATTAACCTCATTTTATAAATGAGAAAATGGAAGCAAAGAGAAATTAAGTGTCTCACCCAGAGTCACTCAAGAAGTAAATATTGGAAGTCAAATTTAAACTCAGATCTTTCTGATTCTATCCAATTGCCCTGAATTGTCCTCTGCATCACCCAGCTGCATTTGAAATTTACGAGGTAGAAGAAAGAGGATTCAAAACTAAGTCTTCTGATTCTTCATCTGGCTATCTTTCCAGCATCAATAATTTCCTCTCTAATATTGTTGAAAATTTAGTGGAACTTCAAAAATATTCCCTGATCAGAATGTTTTAATTTTCCCTGCCTTTGAATATAGATATCATTCCATTTTTCCTAGTTACAACACTCTAATTTTATACATGAATACATTAAGAAAACTGAGATAAGCTGACATAATATTTAAATTTAACATTCTATCAAGTACAAAAGTATCAGAAAAATAAAGAAATAAATGAATTAATTGGGAAAGTGAAAAGGAGTATTACTATTTTAAGATGGTCATTTTTCATTAAAATGTGTTATTTAGGCTAACATGAATTCATAATTATTTTAAATGAGATGATAAAAATTTATCTATTTTAATTTCGAATGTGGTAAATATCAATAGATACAACCAAATAAATAAAAAGCTCTTTGGCATTCTCAATAAATTTTAAGAATATAAATGGGAATAGAGATTAAAAAAACGAGTATCTTGTATTACATTAATCATATACCTTTGACAATTTTATTTTACAAATTCTTCTTTTTGGTATTTCAAGTCATTCATAACTTGTCTCTAAAGGACCTTTGTTGTCTTATTATATACTAATATTAATCTTTATGCATGCTATTATCAAATGAGATAACATTTTTTTAAAGTTCTTACCACAGTTTCTGGCACATTTTAGGGGCAATATAAATGCTTATTCCCTCACCTAACCCTTGATCCAGCCAAAATGTTCTTGTTTTTCTTCAAAGAAAAGAATTCATTTCCCCTCCTCATACCATTGTACCAGATATAGCACATTCGTCGAATGCAGTTGTTCTATACTAAACTTCTCTGAACATTTAGTTTCCTCATTCACTAAGCATCATAAAGCCTACAATGAATCCCTCAAGTGTTAATTGCTTTCTGATCCACCCCCCACCCAAATCACATTTGTGTTTTATGGTAGACACCTATATAATATGCTGTACACTCATAATATTGTTAGATCTAAAGCTGGAAATTACTTCAGAGGCTATCTCAACATCCTAATTTCCTAGAAAAGAAAACTGAGGCTAAGGAAAGTTAAAAGATGTTAATATGATATAGATCAGCTATGTCAGAGAAAGTATTTGAACCAAAGCCTTCTGTTTCTGGAATAAACATGTTTTCCTGTATCAGGTTCTTTCTGCTTATATGTGTTTGTGCTATAGAATGTAACCTCCTTGATGGGCAGGAATTTCTTCACTTTCATTTCTAAATTACACAGGATCTAATACCAGATAAAGAATAAACACTTGATAAATGTTTGTTAAAACAAAATCAATGATCTATAATATTAGAATATGGTTAAAAGAGACCTTTTAAATTAGAAATCTTTACCTTTTTTACACATGACATACACCCTTCTGTCTACTTGATAAAGCATATAGACAGACCCTTTCTCAGAATGTTGTATACTTTTTCTGAATAAAATCAACTAAGATTATAAAAGAAACTAATTATATTATAATATAGTTATCAATTTAAAAAGATAACAAGTTTGTAGAGTCCACATCAGCATGTCTAATAGCATCTAAATCCAAAATCCTATTTTATATATAAGAAAACTTGGGCTCAAAAGGGTTAATTTTTTTGGCCAGATGTTCATATAGCTAGTTGTTGGCCAATAAGTGATAAAACCTACTACCCTAGGTTTTCAGTTCAAGGATTTTCTATTATATTGTGCTATTTTTTTTTATATATTATTTCAAAGATGTGAGCTCATACGGGATTATAAATCACAAACAAGAATATTCTCATGGGCATACCGTTGGCCCTTTATTGAGCCTTATAGTCACATAAACAGCAATTAATCCTGGAACCATTGTCTTTTATTTTTGGCAATAGTATTAATTTAATATGAGGAAATATAAAATTCATTAACATGTTTTAAAATTAATTTTCATAGCATCCCCTATCCATTGGAGTGAAATTACAATCTAGTTGCTAAATGACACAGAAGACTAGGAGAAGTTTCTTAGCTCAGAATTGTGTGCCAGAATAGAATCAAGGGAAGGTGAATATGTGGTAAGGTGGCAATTTTTTTCTTGCATTTGAACAACTAGTAAGCAATTAACCAAATATAAAGTTGAACTGCTTTTGTGGTTAAAGTAGCAAAAATTTCATTTGCCTTTTTACTTTTATTTTTAACCTGGGCTTGGGATTCTAGAGCTAAAAAGAGATTTACAAAGGGAATTCAGGTTGTTCATGCCTTTAATTGTTCACTTCAGAATGCACTAAAAGGACAATAGTAAAATGTATGAAACATTTATTTGAAATTAGAATATCACATGATAGTAAAACAGCCTCCTTTATTCGTATAATTTACTTTAGATCATCAAACTTTTAAAAATCCTTGCTTACCTATATTCATTTAGTTGAGAATTTAAAAATGAAAGAGCATTATATTCCTTTTCTAGTCAATCATAATGTTTTAAAAAAATTGAGCGAATCAAGGAACATAATTACTACAATACAGTGGTTCTTACCATTTACTTGGAAGATGTGAGTCTGATATAGTTTATCATAACCATCTGCATAGCAGGTATAATTCCCCATATGTATTGTGGTCACCTTAGTAATGTATAGAGATCCATCATCTCCAAAGTCCTAGAAATAGAAAGAAATAAAAAATAAAGTGAATTATCCTGTAACTGAAGGTTTTATGTATATGTATATGTATATGTTAGTGTGAATGTATGTGTGTATGTTGTGTAAAGCACTTGATGCAATACCTGGTACATAGTAAGTGCTTTATAAATTCTTTTGCATGTGCTTTTGAATTTGCAGAGATATCAGTAGATAAACTAAACTGAAGTGGCTGTTTTTATGAATAGAATAATAGTTCTTTATGACTTTAAGCTTGATCATCCATAAATCAAATGACCTTGAAATTTCCCTAGAACCTGTTAAATAGCAGGCTTATTTTATTTACAAGAATTACTTTCTAACTTTATTGCTAACTCCCCCATTCCTTGAATAGATCTTTGATTAAGTGTCAAGGAAGAAGTTTATTTGCATATGTAATAATTCAATTTGGGATTACTTGCTCCCTTACTGGTTTAAGCTTTCAATATTGAGATTGAATCAAAATTGCCATTTTTTTCCTCTACAGGAAAATGAATACAATATTGACTTTTCACATTAGTCATTTTTTTTATCTTTTAAAGATCCAAAATGATATACTTTTGTGCAATATCTTGCTTCTTATTCCACTGTCACAAGTGGGTCTTGCCTTGTTCTTTTAAAAAATAAAGTGACAGAAATGTATTGTTCAATGAGTTTCTTGAATTTTGGCCTTTCTTTTCTGAGTGATTGAGCATTGTTCATCATGGTCTTGTTGAATGTCAATAACCTAAAAAACAGTTCTGGGAGCACTGAGGCTGCTATCAACTTGCTATTAGGTTTTCTCTGGCATCTGAGTAACCAATACCCTATGCGTTGCTAAAACAGTAACCTAACTCCTTTAACAGAAGTGTTACTTTCAGCCAGTATTATTTCAACTGAGCGCCATTTCACTTTGTTGGCTATCAAGGAACCATTATGTTTGACATCTGTGGATATGTTTTAAATTTAAGGAATAACCCTCTAATCAAACAAGCAGAACAAATAAACAGATTAACAGAGGCTATGGAGTGAGGGATGGAAGAGAATACCCATTTATGAAGTACCTACTCTGAACAGATACTGCTAAGTACTTTACAAAATTTATATCATTTGTTCCTCACACAACTCAGGGAGATAGATGCTATTATCATAATTTTCTAGGTGAGAAAACAGAAGAAAGAGGTTAAGCAAAGTATACAGAGTTTGAAGTAGTAAATTTTCAAGGTTGAATTTTAACTCAGATCTTTGTCATTCCAGGACTACACAGTGCCACTTAGCTATATAACAGAGAATGACTGCAGATTGTGATAACTAGAAAGTTACCTAATCTAAATTTCTCACATCACAAATTATAAAATTAAAGATAAGTGACGTTTATACATGACCACATGCGAACACAATAAAGAGCAACATCTTGATTTGATCCCCACCATAGTATTGGAGATTTAGATGCAGAAGTGATATTAAACATAGACTACATCAATCACTTAATTTTACAACTAAGGAATCTTGGGTTTATGAAATTAAACAATTTTTCCCAGGCTACCCTTGAGAAAATAAGAAGCAGAGAGAAAATATGAAGCTAGATTCTCTGGCTCCAAATACAATTATTCTCCCCACTGCACTATTCTACCTATGTCATAGATTATTTACTCTTTTCTTTCAGTTTGGAGGAAAAAAAATAATTTGGAAATTGATCCCCTAATACATCCCCAAGCATTAATGACTCACCATGCAAAAATCACATTTTCCTATATTTTTATCATTCCTATAGTCTAATTCTTATAGAAAATGAAGAAATAATTGAAAGTCACAGGGAGCCATATTTAAGAATTTATATTTGAAGTCAGAATTCCTAGTTTGTCTCAGTTCTGCTACTTATTAACAACATAACTGAAAATTTTATCTAATTTTTAGTCTATTTCCCCATGTATAGTTTATAATATAATATAATATTTGCTACCTAAAATTTCCATGAGGATCAAATCAGATACATAAAGTGTTAAGTAAACATGAGCTGTTATTCAGAGAAATAGCTTCTCAGCTAAAAATTGTTGTTGAAATATAGTTAACACGCTTGTCTGAACCTTAGCTAATTTTGGCAGTATGTATCAGTTACTGAGAAGCAATTTTAAAAAGACAATACAAATTCATACATCATATATGTTTTGATAAAAAGGATTTTTTTTGGATTACTTTTTTTTTCTTTTGTTAGGCAAGTGTCGTGTCTCTGCTATAGTTTATCATTTAAAATATATGGCTGAGAAATCTAGAAATATAATTAAGGAGAAAGAAACTTTAGAACACTTGTTTGGAAAATTCTTCTTAATTAAATGCAAATTAAAATGTTGATAAATAATTCTTCAGTGATCCTGTCAGTGTATTTAAGGAGATGTTAAAATAATTCTTCTGGTTGCTTTACTTTTCTATTTCTGTATATATGTTTAAATGTCATATTTGAAAAAAAAGTTCGCAAATAAAATTCCTATCACATATACCCAAAGAATCCATCTTCTGGACCTTATCAGAGTATCAAGGGAGCTACAAGTACTATATCCTTCCAAGTTATCTTCATAATGTAAGTATTCTGAAGATTTGCAAATTGGGTTACCAGGAGAATGCTACTAGTTTTGTCCTTAAATGATTGTATTTCTCTGTGTCTCATTATATGTGTCACTAATGCTGCAAAAATGGTTTAAACTCTCTAAAAATGACTCTCCAAGTGACTGATGAAGTGTATCCTTCTGGAAAACTATTCCTATGTCTATAAACTATAGCCAATGGATTGTGGCTATTGTGAAGAAGATCAAAGAAAAAAAATCCCTTCCTCTATCCTTAAACATAAAGAACTGGGTTACTTGAATATTATGGGCCCCTATTTCATTCTTTTCAAAGTTACTACCTACTTAAAACTTGCAAGGATATAGCCAATTGTCAGCCCAACAATTGTTCCTTTAGAGACAAAAGAGAATTTTGCAAGAAATTATGGATTTAAAATACATGAATACATTATCACCGTGACATTTGTGAAATATATCAATTGATATGGAAGCATAGAAATATATTATTTTTACCCTTTTTTAAAAAAAATGACTGGAATATGGACAATCAACAATATGGTGTTATCCTACACGGTATTCCCCAATTTTCTCTTATACTAACTGCTTATTTTTCTAATGATCATATTTTTATTTTTCTCATTTCCTTAATCCATTTGGGCTATGAATTCTTATTCCTTACTAATAAATGTCACTATTTAAATCATCAATCTGGTAAATACATATTTTAAGACACCTTTATTTTTAAGGAACTAATTAATTAGACAAAATAATATGCTCCTAGAAAACAATTTGTGAGTGTGTGTTTCAAATATATTTTTACTTATGTAAGGATCTACTTGTAGGCAAACTCCAAACTCCTTCAAACATTACAAATAGTCCCAGAACAGAGATACTTTTTAGTGGTTTTAAAAATTATTTTTATATTCTCTTCTTTTGAAATTTTGAATTCCAAATTTCTTTCTCTCTCCCTCCTCTCCTCCCACCCACTGAGAAGACAAATTTAATATCACTTATACATGTAAAATCAGACACAATGTGTTGGCCATATCATAAAAAAAAGCTTAAAAATAAAAAGGGAGGAGTTTTTAGCTTCTAAGTGTTATCAAAGTGTCTTCTATAATCTGTTTCTGAACATTAGGCTACTTCATTTATCATTTTTCATATGAGTGCTCTTGAAACTGCTGATGCCATCTCCAAAGTCATTCCTTATGTACCTGTATTCCATTCAGACCTCCACCTTCGTATCACACACCTCTCCTGCCAACTGTCTAAGTTGTCTTAAGCAAGAAAAAAATAACTCATTCCAACATTTTATTTGATTTATTTATTTGGCTTTAAAATCTAATTTGGAGCATTATTTTAAAATTGGAGAGGAATATTAATAGAACTTAGCTGGGTTTCTTCCTGTATTTATTTATTAAGAACATCCTCACTTCATCTAATAATAAAGGGTACAGACTAGTCTCAGAATCACATACTTTCTGAGGGTCCCTCAGATCACATTTATTGCTTACTGAATTTAGTTGAATTTAATGAAACAAATATTTATCAAAAATCCCTACTATTTACAAAACTCCATGTTTATCAAGGGAGGAACAAATAAAAAGAGATTATAAATTCTTAATCTCAAGGAGGTATATGTGTGTGTGCATGTGTGTGAACATAAACAACAACAACAACAACAAAATCTATCCAAAGTAAACACGATGCAATTTTAAGAAGAGTGTGATATTAAGTATAGCTCTTTGTGTGCTTCAAGTATTCAAGAAGAAGGTAGAAGGATGAATAGTAAATGATCTGGAAAGCCTTTTTGTAGCATATGCCATCTCACCTGAGTTATAAATAAATGAATGTTTTCAAAAGGAGGAAAAGATAAAGATGTGGTAGGTGGACTATGCAAATGCCTAGATTCAGGAAATGAAAACTATTTGCAGAGAACAGCAATTTGTTAGTTAAATAAAAATGGAAAATGCATGGATGTTGGCAGTTATAAATAGGAATAAAAAGGTGAAAGGGAGACATATATAAAAGGTTTTAAATCTCAATATGAGGTTTGCATTTTATATTTAGAGTTAATAGAGAGTCTCTACTTGATTAAGGATATGCAGTAGTTAGATTTGTAAAAGAATATCAATCTGGCAACTATTTGTAGGATTGTTTGGAGAAGGAAGAGAGTGGAATAAGGAAGTCAAATAGTGAAGTTGAGAAATGATGAATGTTTTACAATCTAGGGGTAGAGCCAAGATGGCAGATAATAGATCTTTATCTGAGGTCTTCCCGGAGTCCCTCAGACCCTCAGAGCAACATCAGATCAAGACTCTGAACTGGTTTGGAGTGACAGAAACTACACATATTTGGAGTGTAATAAATTTCCAGCAGAAGATATTTTGAAAGAACTTTTTAAAAAGTGTGTTTTAATCAATCATGGAGATTGTGGGGGAGGGGAAGTGTCTGAGCACAGACACAGCACAGGGACCCAGGACAATATGCTGCCCATATGATGGGGAATCTCCTGGGAGACTCTTAGCCAAAATGTAGCAGTGTTGGCTACTATTCTGGTTTAGAAGTCAGTGGATCCACAGATTAACTGTGGAGTATTCAACACAAATGCAAAAGGTAAATAGTGAGCCTCTGAACTGCAGGATAATACAGGACTTGCTTACACCCATCCAACCCAGAAAGGAAGTCAGCAACACCAGTCCCAGGACAGAAAAATCTGTCACCTGTAAAGGAATCTTGGGTAAATTTCCCCTTTGCCCTAAGAGCAGAAGTCAACCTTTAAAAAATGAGCCAAAAAGCAAAAAGAACTCTGACCACAGATAGATTTTATGGAGAAAGAGAAGAACAGACCTCAAATTCTGAAGACAGTAATGGCAAATATTCCCCAGATGAAGCCCCAACAGAATATAAGTAGAATTCTATTAGAAGAATTCAATAAAGCATCTTAAAAGCCAGTTAGAAAAATGGGAAGAGGAAATGAGTTGTAGGAGAATTTGGAATAGGAAATACAGAAATTATCTGAAGAAAACTCCTTACATGATAGATTTGGTGAAATGGAAAAAGTATATAACTCCTTACAAAAAGGATTTGAAAAAGAAACCAACTCATTGAAAAACAGAATTGGTGAAATGGAGAAGATGGTGCAATCTGAGAAACATTGAAGCTATTATTGATAAATTTTAGCAACTTTGATTTTGGGGAATGAGAAAGGGAAGGATGAATGATGACTCAGGGAGGTTATGAATATTGATGACTAGATGAGTAAATTCATTTGCTTTCATAACTTTTCATTTTTGATCATTCTACTTCAAATATCTTCCAAATCCTTTCTGGTAAATACTATTCATTAGTTTCTTCAAGAAAACCTTAAGGACTAGGTGGGCTGTCCTTAGCACCAGTTCTAGAGTCAGGAGGACCTGAGTTTAAATTCATCCACAGACACTTACTAGTCCTATGATTCTGGGCAAGTTAATTAACTCTAATTGTCTCCAAAAAACATTACCTAAGAACATATTTTCTTCAGAAAGTCTTTCCTTTCTGGCTGTTCCTTTACTTTGTTATCACTTTGCAGTTACAATTTGAATAATATTATAAAACACTTAGCTGCATTCTTTAGTTGTTTTCTATATCTATTATTTAGAAGCTGCATGGTTCAATGAGAAAAGTTGGTATAAAGGTTTAAATCTTGCCTCTAGATTTAACTGCCAGATAAGGGTTTAAATTCTGTCTCTATTAACTGCTTGCCCACAGTCAAATCATTACTTTCTCTTCTGAGATTAAATTTCTTTCTATAAAATAAATATAATGATATATGTAAGAAGCTATCTCACATGGTTGTAATAAGATTCAAAAAAAGAAACAAAAAGAGACTATACAAATATGATTGGTTTCCCCATCAGACAATATGTAAGTTCCTAAAACAAACAAACAAACAAAAAAGACCAATTTTTTTCTTTTATGTTATATTCCTTAAATTACTTATTAAATTACATTAATTTGATTCAATTATAACAACTATTTAGTTCATAACATTTTGCTTTTGGTGTCTTCTCTTCTCTATTAACTGCTGGAGAAAAACAATAACAAAGAAGATCTTAGCTTATAAGGAAATTGTAATCAACCATCTTATAGAAACCATGTACAAGATGAAATGATTGAAGGTGAGAAGAAAACTACAAATACATGTTCAGAAAAAGTATCATGAAGTGGCCAAAGGAGACTAATTAAGATGATAAAAGGATATAACCCAAAACTTTGTTGTGATTGATATAGAGATCTGGCAATTTTTTCATAGGCAGAAGAGACGACTTAGAGGGAATGTAATAATTGTATGCAGGTATTTGAAAATTGTATGGAAGAAGGATGAAAGTTTTTATATTGAGGATAAAACACAAACCAATGGATAGCCATATTTCAGAGACAAATTATAGTTCCAAATAAGAGGATAAAGTCTCCACAATAAGAGCTGTGTCCAAAGAGGCCTGCAGATCATCAAAAGATAAGGAGATGACGACATTCAGGCAGAATCTGGGCTATTTTTGGTCATGGAGCTTGTAGAAATGATTCATTTTAGTATGAGTTGGAATAAATAATATAAGGAAGTTTACAGGATATTTATGAGTCCAAGATGACTCAAAGGTTTTGCAAATAGATAAACAGAAGGATGCCTTTACCATCTACAGCAGTAGGTATGGGAAAGAATAAAAAAGCATTTTAGTTTCAATTAGCAATAATCACGCCTGGATAAACCTCATTGGCTATGATTCTGCCACTGCGCAAAGCTAAAAAAGCATTTTAAATGAAAGAGATCAAATATGACCTACCATTACAGTATTGAGTTTGAAGTTCTTCAAAATTACTAGGGTTCTAAAAGAACTAGGGAAAAATTAAATAAAAAATTGGGATGATTCTTTTGCATTTATTTGTGACTAAGTAGAAATGGTTATTGTGGAAACAAATAAAATCTTCATTGCCAGACTTGTGCTTGTAATAAAAGGTGATAACCATAGAATGCTTTAAGGTATACAAAATCAAGTAAACAGTATAAATAGATTTGTAATTTCATGTCTAATCATCTTATGTTTCGCTGTGTAAATGGAAATCTTTTTTTTTTTTTTGCTTTTTCCTGATGCATTTGGGGTCAAGTGACTTACCCAGGGTCACACAGGAAGGAAGTGTTAAGTTTCTGAGGCCAGATTTGAACCCAGGTCCTCCTGACTTCAGGACTGGTACTCTATCCACTGTGCCACCTAAATGCCCAGTAAATGGAAATCTTTATTGATTTTCATCTCTGTCTTTCTATGTCACTTTCTTCCTGTTATCTGACTTTTTGTCTCTGTCTGTCTGTCTCTTTCTTTCTTTCTATCAATACCTCTTTATCTTTTTTGTACCTCCTTTCTTTTCCTCTCCTCTTCTTTCTCTTCTCTTCCTTTCTTTTCCTCTCCCCATCGTTTCATTCATCTCCCCTTCCCTTCTATTTTATTTTTTTCTCCTTCCCTCCTTTTCTCTCTCTTCTTCCCTCTGCTCTTCCTTTTTTTCTTTCTTCCCTTCACTTTTACTCTTTTGCCTTTTTATTGCCTCCTCATTTTTCTAAATTTGTCCTCTTATCTTCTCTTTTCTTTCCTCTCTAATTATTTTTATTCACTTTGTTTGTAGCTTCCCTATTTTAGTCTTCAGTTCATAGTAGAGGGAGATATTTTCTTACTTAATCTGAAATTGGTGTAAATTTACAGTAGAAGCACATGAAAAAGGTATATATGTAGACATGCTTTCATGAGAACTGGAAGCATAGCTAATAGATAATATTTTTGCATTCCAATTTCTTATGTGGAGGAGAGTTTTAATTCTTTAAACGGGCTTTTTTCATTCTTCAAAAAAAATAAGATTGTTGATATAGATTTTGTGTTGTGTCCTACTTGAAGAGCAAGCCAGTTGGTTACCTTACAATATACAACTAAAAGGAAGATTATTTCTTTTTCAAAGAAACATCAACTATTGTCACATTTTTTTTTAACAAAGTCTCAACCATAAGGGAAATTTAGTTTGGGAATGGGCTGGGGTAGGGAGATCAGAGTATAATATTCTATGTAGGAAAAAATAAACTTAATATTATTTTATGTAACCTTCCAACACAACTAAAATTATTTGGAAAGTATTAAGTGCTTTTTGTATCTGATTTGTAGGTTCCCTGATATTTTAAGTGTCATTTTCATTTTTCTATGGGAATTAAACTAATGTCTGTTCCATATCTAAGTACATTTGGCATCTTGTATGTTTGACCAGGAATGAGAGATTGAATTGGCTACATAGTGAGATACTTAGACATGATTTCTTCCTAAACTTTATTTTGGAGATATCTTGGTACCCTTCTCAGTAGAAATGAGTCAAACACAGAAAATCATTATGTTTAGGATAAGTCTTCAGAGTCTGACCTCATCCATCTTAGTCCAGAATCTTGGGGAATGATGTTACAAGTTACACATTTAAAGAAAGTGAGATTTAAAAGACATTAACGATTTGTTTCAAGGCTATGTAGCTAGTAAATGGAATAAAGAGTCAAACTCAGATTTTTGGATTCTGTGTCAAGTGCTTTTTCACTATATGTTTCCCCATAATCATATAATACCCACTAGCAAATTATCATCCATTCAGAAATTTGTGGGGGAGAGGAAAGGATGTTTACAAAATAGTCTAATATAATTTTAATTATGTATATAGTAATAGATCAATTATACCAGAGTTTCCTAATCAATTAGGAAACCATAAAATATAAAAATGCACAATAAACCCCATATTGTACTATTCTCCACAATTCTATATCACATTGTCCCAACAATAGCACATTTACAATAATTTTTCAATGGAGAGTAAGAATGTAATGCAGACAGCCAGCAAAGCCATTTTCCTTCCTTTTTAATTTTGTTTATGCTGTGTATGCTTTTACTTTACAATATTGGGAAAGCTATTTCGCTGGTTATTTTTATATATACAGAATATATTTTCATAAAAGAACAATAAAAATAATTTAAACAAAATGAAACCTACATGTTGAAAATGACTAAATCACTGTAACTGAATGTGTATGCCTAAAAGTTATCTGCATTTCCCAAATAGCTTATTTGGTTAGAAATTTAATCTAGTATCAATAAATACCACCCTGAAAAATGAAATTAAATACTATAGGGTCAATTTGAAGAATACATTATTTTACAAACATCTTTCCTTACTTCTAAAATAAACTATTTCAGGCACAAATCAAATTTAAGAAGCACAACAGAAAGGAAAATTGAAGTTAGTGAAGATTGAAGTTCTGTTACCAAGCAATAAGCCTTTCAAAGAGCCAAACTACTAATAATTTGGAATAAGAAGCAAAAAGGTTTGTATAAGAAAAGTTATATCTATATTTTCATTTTAGGAGGTAGCTCTCTTATGCAGACCTTTTCAGAAATGTCCTTCATTTAAATCAGTTTACAAATGGGTTCAGGAACCTAGGGAAGAATATTCCTAAAAGAAGTGTTCTTTAGTTCTGTAATATTTTAAAGGTAATTTTCAACATCAAAGCATCAAAATATCTTTAATCATGATACTTGATTGTGAAAGCTATGGAAATGATAACTATGTTATGAAATATCTTTACAATCTCTTTTCAATTTAGTTACTGTGAGGAATATTATATCTTCACTTTCATCATTTGCCAAATGAAGAGACAGGGCTCCATGATCTCTGAAGTGTTATTAAACTTGAAGACGTGATTCCAATTTCACAGATGAAGAAACCGAGGTCATGAGAGATTAAGTGACCATTTATTCATATATTTGATTCCTACCAATTGTTAAACACTTGGAATACAAAGAAAAGAATTAATGTTTTACAGATTTGTCCAAAATAACACAGAAGTAGTAAATGGTAGGGTCTAGATCCAAATACTAAACTGCTTACTTCAAGTTTATTGTTGAACCCATCATTATTATACAACTTATATGAGCCCATCATTATTATACAATAAAATACCAAATATGTTGAAGCTCCAATTAGAATTGTATAGGATTTATCAGCAGCTACAATAAAAGACCATAGGTCTTGGAATATTACATATTTCCAATCAAAAGAACTAGGCCTCTATCCAAAATTATCATATTGAGCAAAAGTAATTATAATATTAAGTGGAAAAATGAATATTCAATGCAGTTGCAGATTTTTAAAAATTTGTCTCAATCAAAATTGAACTTAATAGAAAATTTGACATAGAAGAGCTGATGTCAAGGTCAAATTTCAAGGGACTCAACAAGGAGAAACATTTTGTTTTATACATGAAAATGTAAACAATATATTTAAGATTGAGATCAGTAACTGGGTAGTTTAAAAGAAGGATTGGGGCAGAGTAAGATGTGATTCTAAAAAGCAAAACTATAGGAAAAGATAGAAACCTTAATTATGTTAATATTGTTTAAGATTCATATTTTCATATGTATAAGTGCATATGTATGTATGTATATGTATCATACATATATGTGTGTTTGAATATATGTGGATATATCAATAACTTGTGCTTAACTGTAACCTGCTTGAGTGGGGAAAATGAAATGGGGGGGGAAGAATAAAGTAAAAAATATACAACTTACAAGGAAGTAAATAAAATATGGACAGTCATAAATATAATGTCTTATTTTATTATATATGCTTTCTTGAAATGGAAATTTATTATGACATATTTTGAATCTTCCCAACTGTTTTACTGGGCACATAACAATGTTTTTATTTGTGTGTTTGTTTGTTTTCTTTTGTTTTCTTCCTTTTTCTGACTTTTTTCCCTTATCTTGTATTATTGTAAATAAATATTTAAAAAAATAATGGTAAGGAGACCATATATCAAAATTTCTGGGATTCAGTCAAAACAGAATTTAAGGGGAAATTCCTGTCTTTAAATTTGTACGTCAATTAAAAAAAAAGAATATCAATGAATTACATTTAGAATTAAAAAATAGAAAAAAGAACACTTTAAAATGTGTTCTTTTTTCTATTTTTTTAAATTCAAGATAGAATTCATCCCAATTAAGAATCAAAATAAAAACTCTGAAAAAACAAAGAAGAGCTTGATAAAACTGAAAGTTTAAAAAAAATTAAATTAAGTAAATCTAGCTAGTATGATAAAAAAAAACTAATAAAATAGTTGTCGTAGGATAAATTGATTGAAAATAAGAAGAAAACTAAATTACCAGTGTTGAAAATGAAAATGATAAATATACTATCAATGAAGATGAAATTAAGGGAATTATTGACAATTGTCTTCCCCAGTTATATGCCATTAAAATTAAGAATTTAAATCATATGGAAGAATATTTATAGACATAAACTGCTCAGATTAAAAAAGAAAAGAAAAAACACTTTAAAAACTACCTGATCTTGAAAAAAAAATAGAAATCAAACAAAAAAAATTCCCTAGGAGCTCCTTAAGAAAATCCCCCAGTGGGGTTTACCAATGAATTCTACCAAACACAGAACAAGTAATTACAACACTATATAAAATAACTGGAGGAAAAAAAAGTAAATAATAATAAATTTCTTTTATGAAAAATGTATTTCTGATACCTAAACTAGTGCAGCCAAAACAGAGAAAGAAAACTAAATTTGAATTGTCACTATGAATATTTATATAAAAAAATTAAATAAAGTACTTGCAAGGAGATTATACCAATATTTCACAAAGATCATGCACAATGTCTAGATAGGATTTGTATCAGTAAGTGGCACTGGTTCAATATTAAGAAAACTATTAGCATAATTGACACAATTAACAAAATAACAAAAAAAGTATGAATAGAGGTGGAATTTTTAAAACAAATTATAACCCCACATTCCTTTCAAAACTACAAGAAAGCATAGGAATAAGTGGAGCCTTTAAATCATAAGCATTATCTGCCTGAAATCAAGAAGAAATATCTTTAATGTGGATAAACTAGAAGCTTTCCCAATTAGATCAGGGATGATCTATGACTATTATTCATCATTGCATTAAAATTACTAATTCTATAAATAAGAAAAGAAAAATAATGTGAAGGAGCAAAAATAGGTAAATAAAATGCCTAGCTATCTCTTTTTGCAGATGAAATCATGATATACTTTAGAGAACTCTACAGAATCAACTTTAAAATAAAAAAAAACAGTTAAAACAATTAACAAATTTAACAAAGCTTTAGTTTATAAAATATATGCACATCAATCATTAAGTTTTCTTCATATTAAGAACAAAATCCCATAAGAAGGGATAGAAAGTCTTAAATAACAAGACAAATTCAGTGTCTATATGAACACAATTACAAAATAAAATTTTACATAAATAACAAGACAGGTGTCTTGTTTAATGGAAAAATTAGATTAGTGGAAAAATATTGGTAAGCTAAGCCAATATCATATAAAATAATAGAGCTACTTAAATTCAGTTATTTATTGTAATACCAAACTACCATAAAATTATTTTATAAAGCTAAAAAAGAAAGAAAGAATAATCTAATTCAGCTGAAAAATAGAAGGTCAAGCACACCAAGGTTAATTAATTTATAAAATATGAAGAAAAGTAGTCTGGCAGTACACAACTTCAAACTATATTTTAAAGTTATAACCATAAATTCAATCTTTGTACTGTGCAAGAAATAGAGTGGTGTAACACTGGAATAAATTAGTTACAAAATATACATAATAATGGTAAAACACACACACACACACTAATGTAATGTTTGAGATATCCAAAAATCTATGCCTGTGTAGTAAGAACTCTCCATTTGAAATTAAAAAAAAAATGTTGCACATACTGGAAATTGCTTTGGCAGAAACTAAATAGAGGACAATATTTCAGAGTAACTTGTAAAGCAAATAGATACCAAATGGGTATGAGATTTAGATAAAAAGGATGATATTAAAAAGGGGGAGTTTGAAAAATATACTTGTCATATCTATGGATTAAATATGGATTAAATAAAAATCTCTGAATAAATATAAACAACAAACATTGTGGGAAGAAAAGAGGACAAATGATTACATGAAATTAAAAAGGCTCTATACAAACAAAATCAGTGAAGTCAAAATTAGAAGGAAAGTGGCAAAATGAGAAAAATGCAGTCACTTTTTCTGATAAAGACGTCATTTCTGAAATATATAGTGGACAGAACCATATTAATAAAAATAAAAGCCCTTTCAAATTGATATGAACAAATTGTTTTCAGAAGCAGAAGCCAAAACAATCAATAGTCACATTTTTAAAATGTTCCAAATCACTACTGTTGAGAGAAATCCATAATAGAATAAAGCTAAGTGGCCAAAAAAGAACTGGAGACCATTATGAAAGGCAAAATGGAAACAGAAGACAAAGAATGAATCCCTTCACAGTTGATCATCACATATTCTTTTTTAAAATTTTTTTATTAATACATTTTATTTGCAAAACATATGTATGGGTAATTCCTAAACATTAACCCTTACAAAGCTTTCTGTTACAATTTCCCCCCCCCACTCCCCACCCCTCCCCTAGATGGCAGGATATCCACTACATGATAATTATGTTAGAATACTTAAGAAATTGAATATATGTATAGTTATTGCATCATTTTTTTGTGCAGGAGAAATCATATCTACAAGAAAGAATAATCTGATAAAGGAAATACAATGCAAGCAAACCTCAATAGAGAACATGAAAATGTTATGTTGTGGTCCACATTTCACATCCCTCTCTCTAGGTGCATATGGCTCTCTTCACTGAACAATTGGAACTGGTTTGAAGCATTTCATTGTTGAAGAGGGTCATGTCCATTAGAACTGATCCTCATATAGTATTGTTGTTGCCGTGTATAATGATCTCCTGCTTCTGCTCACTTCACTGAGCATTAGTTCATTCAAGTCTCTCCAGGCCTCTCTGAAATCGTCCTGCTGGTCGTTTCTTACAGAACAATAATATTCCATAACATTCATACACCATAATTTATTCAGCCACTCTCCAATTGATGGGCATCCATTCAGTTTCCAGTTTCTAGCCACTACAAAAAGGGCTGCCACAAACATTCTTGCACATGTGGGGCCCTTTCCTTCTCTTATGATTTCTTTGGGATATAAGCCCAATAGAAACACTGCTGGGTCAAAGGGTATGCATAGTTTGATAACTTTTTGAGCATAGCTCCAAATTGCTCTCCAGAATGGTTGTATCTGTTCACAGTTCCACCAACAATGCATCAGTGTCCCAGTCTTCCCACATCCCCTCCAACATTCATCTTTATCTTTTCCTGTCATTTTAGCCAATCTGACAGGTGTGTAGTGGTACCTCAGAGTTGTCTTAATTTGCATTTCTCTGATCAATAGTGATTTGGAGCAACTTTTCATATGATTATAAATAGTTTTAATTTCCTCATCTGAAAATTGTCTGTTCATATCCTTTGACCATTTATCAATTGGAGAATGGCTTGAATTCTTATAAATATGAGACAATTCTCTATATATCTTAGAGATGAGACCTTTATCAGAACCCTTAAATGTAAAGATGATTTCCCAATTTGATGCTTCCCTCCTAATCTTGTCTGCATTAGTTTTGTTTGTACAGAAACTTTTTAACTTAATATAATCAAAATTATCTATCTGGTGTTCAATTAAGAGTTCCAGATCTTCTTTGGACATAAATTTATTCCATCTCCACAGGTCTGAGAGGTAAACTATATTACATTCTTCTAATTTGCTTACAATATCACTCTTTATATCTAGATCATGAACCCATTTAGATCTTATCTTGTTGTGCGGTGTTAGGTGTGGGTCCAGCCTTAATTTCTTCCACACTAGTTTCCAATTTTACCAGCAGTTTTTGCCGAATAGTGAGTACTTATCCCCAAAGCTGGGGTCTTTGGGTTTATCAAACACTAAATTGCTAACATTATTACCTAGCTTGTCCTGATATCCTAGCCTATGCCACTGATCAACTGCTCTATTTCTCAGCCAGTACCAAATGGTTTTGATGACCGCTGCTTTATAATATAGTTTTAGATCTGGTACAGCAAGGCCACCTTCATCTGTCTTTTTTTTTTTCATTAATTCCCTTGAAATTCTTGACCTTTTGTTCTTCCAAATGAACTTTGCTACCATTTTTTCTAGATCTGTAA
Organism: Myrmecobius fasciatus; assembly: GCA_023553655.1. Taxonomy (NCBI): domain Eukaryota; kingdom Metazoa; phylum Chordata; class Mammalia; order Dasyuromorphia; family Myrmecobiidae; genus Myrmecobius; species Myrmecobius fasciatus. The sequence continues at coordinate 23,043 of JAJPUD010001282.1, forward strand.
AATAATTTCTTGAGAGTTTCATTGGTATGGCACTAAATAAATAAATTAGTTTGGGTAGTATTGTCATTTTTATTATATTCGCTCGGCCTACCCATGAGCACTTAATGTTTTTCCAATTGACTAGGTCTGATTTGATTTGTGTGGAAAGTGTTTTGTAGTTTAGTTCGTATAGTTTCTGACATTCTCTTGGCAAATAGATTTCCAAATATTTTATGCTATCATCCGTTATTCTGAAAGGAATTTCTTTTTCTAACTCTTGCTGCTGAGCTTTGTTGGTAATATATAAGAATGCTGATGATTTATGTGGATTTATTTTGAATCCTGCAACTTTACTAAAGTTGTGAATTTTTTCTAGTAGTTTTTTAGTTGAGTCTCTAGGGTTCTCTAAGTATACCATCATGTCATCTGCAAAGAGTGATAATTTGGTTTCTTCATTACCTACTCTAATTCCTTTTATCTCTTTTTCTTCTCTTATTGCCAAAGCTAACATTTCTAATACAATATTAAATAATAATGGTGACAGTGGGCAGCCTTGTTTCACTCCTGATTTTATTGGGAATGGTTCTAGTTTGTCTCCATTACATATGATGCTTGCTGATGGTTTTAAGTAGATGCTACTAATCTTTTAAGGAAAAGCCCATTTATTCCTATACTTTCTAGCGTTTTTAATAGGAATGGGTGTTGGATTTTATCAAAGATCATCACATATTCTTGCTGTTATTTTTTTACAATATATTATTGGTTCTGCTTGTTTAGTTCAGCATCAGTTCATGTAAATCTTTCCATGTCTTTTTAAAATCAGTTTGTTCATAATTTTTATAGAATAATAATATTCCATTACCTTCATATACCAAAACTTATTTAGCCATTGTCTAACTGATAGGCATCTACTCATTTTCTGATTCTTTGCTACCACAAAAAAAGAGCTGTTAAAATATTTTTGCAAATGTGGGTCCTTTTCTGTCTTTTAATATCTAAATCACTATTGATTAGTGAAATGCAAACTAAAACAACTCTGATGTACCACTTCATTCCTCTCAAATTGGCTAAGATGACAGGAAAAGATAATGATAATTGATAGAGGGGATGTGGGAAAACTGGGACAGTAATGCATTGTTGTTGGAGTTGTGAAATAACCCAAACATTCTGGAAAGCAATGTGGAACTGTGCCCAAAGGGCTATAAAACTGCATATCCTTTGACCCAGCAGAGCCATGACTGCATCTGTATCCCAAGGAAATCACAAAAGAAGGAAAAGGAACCACATGTGCATAAATTTTTGTAGCAGCTCTTTTTTTGTGATAACAAACAATTAGAAATGAGTAGGTGCCCATCAAATAAGGGATGGCTGAGCAAGTTGTGGAATATGAAAATAATGGAACATTACTATTATATAAAAAAATGACGAACAGACTGATTTTAGAAAGGCTTGGAAAAATTTACATGAACTGATACTGAGTGACACAAGCAGAACCAGGAATATATTGAACACAATAAGAACAAGAATGTATGATGATCAACTATGAAATACTTACTTCTTCTATATGGTTCAGTGATCCAAAGCAATCCCAATAGACTTTGGACAGAAAATGCCACCTGCATCCTGAAAAAGAACTAAGGAGGGGCAGCTAGTTGGTACAGTGGATAGAGCACCAGCCTTGAAGGCAGGAAGACCCAAGTTCAAATCTGGTCTCAGACACTTAACAGTCCCTAGCTGTGTGACCCTGGGCAAGTCACTTAACCTCAATCAGCAAAAAGCAAAAAAAAAACTAAGGAAACAATATAAATCAACACATTGTATGTTTACGTTTTTTCCATTTTTTCTCTTCCATGATTTTTCCTTTTTGTTCTTATTCATGAATATGATTCATAAATCAATGTGTGTTAAAAAAGTAAAAAGATTAAAAAAAACCTCTAAAATGCTTAGCTCACACCTATCAAATTGGCTAGCATTATTAAAAAAAAGAGAGAGAAATTGAGAGGATATGTAGAAATTGGAATTACAATGTACTTTGGTATAGTTCTTCCAAAGGAAAAGGATATACTCATATGTACAAATAAAATAAAGCATATCATTTTTTTAATAGACATTAAGGAGACACTCATCAATTGGGGAATAGCTGAATAAGTTGTGACATATGATTGTGGCAAAGTATTATTATGCTATAAGAAATGTAAAAAACTTAGAAAGACTTATATAGACTGATGTCAATTGAAGTAAGCAGAATCAGGAGATTATTGTACATAGTAACAAAAGTTTTATAATGATGATCACCTGTGAAAGATTTAGCTATTTTCATTGTTAAGTTGATGCAAGATAATTCTAAAGATTCCATGATGAAAAATGGTATTCACTTCCAGAGGGAGAAATGATGACCTCTAAGTATAGTTCAAAACATATATATTTTCCCTATCTATATTCCTGTTTTGTTTTGTTTTTGTTTTTGTTTTCTGCAATATAGTTAATATGAAAATATTTTTCATGACTTCACCTGTATAATTGATATCACAGTGCCTGCCTTATGGAAGGGAAAGGGAGGAACTAGGGAAAATGAAAATTTGGAATGCAAAATTTTATTCAAGGGATTATTAAAATAGTGTTAAAAAATAAAGCCAAAAAGTAAAATTGGGAAAATATGATAAAAGAACAATATTTATCTTCCTTTCAACTTCTAAAAAGGAAAATCTCCTAAATTTCTGCTTGTTTTTGGATGTTAAGTACAGTGGAGATACAGCTATCTTCTCTCTGCTGATTTACTGCAACATCATTTTTATACAAATTCCCTAATAGTATAAATATTTTATTTATGCAAATATTTTAGCATGTTTTAAAATTTATTATTTTTAAGATATATTTTTATAAATTTGAATTCCATTTTTTCTCCTTCTCTTCACCCCTCCCCAAGATGGCAATTGATTCAATATAGATTATATATCTACAATCATATTAAACATATTTCCACACTAATCATGGTGTAAAAGAAGAATTAGAACAAAAAGGGAAAACCACGAGAAAGAAAAATAACAGGAAAAATAGTATGCTTCAATCTTCATTCAGTTTTTATAGATCTTTCTTTGAATTTGGATAGTACTTTCCATCAGTAGAATTGTCTTAGATCATTACCCTGCTGAGAAGAAAAAAATCTATTAAAATTGATCATTCATACAATATTGTCATTGTGTACTATTTTCTCCTGGTTCTGCTCACTTCACTTAATATCAGTTTATGTAAATCATTCCAGGTTTTTCTTAAATCTAACTTCTCATCATTTCTTATATAAAATATAGTATTCTGGGGGCAGCTAGTTGGTTTACTAGATAGAGCACCAGCACTGAAGTCAGGAGGACCTGAGTTCAAATTTGGCCTCAGACCCTTAAAACTTCCTAGCTGTGTGACCCTGGGCAAGTCATTTATCCCCAATTGCCTCAGCAAAAAAAGGAAAATAAATATGCATTCTGTTACATTCATGTAACTCCATGTGTTTAACCATTCTCCAATTGATGGATATCTACTAATTTTCCATTTCTTTGCCATCACAAAGAAAGCTGCTATAAACATTTTTAAGATGTGGGTCCTTCTCTTTTTTGAATGATCTTTTTGGGGATACAAATCTAATAGAAATATTGCTCAGTCAAAGGGGAGGGACAATTCTATAACCCTTTGCTCTCCAAAGTGATTAAATCACTTCATAATTCCACAAATAATGCATTAGTGTTCCAATTTTCCCACATCCTTTCTAACATTTATCTTTTTCTTTTTCTGTAATATTAACCAATCTGCCAGATTTTAGGTGGTCCCTCAGAGTTGTTTTAATTTGCATTTCTCTCATCAATAGTGTTCTAGAGCATTTTTTTCAAATGACTATAGATGGCTTTAATTTCTTCATCTGAAAACCACTTGTTCATATCCTCTGACCATTTATCAACTGGGGAATGACTTTTCTTATAAATTTAACTCAGTTCTCTACATATTTTAGAAATGAGGCCTTCATAAGAAACACTAGTTGTAAAAATTATTTTCCAGTTTTCTGCTACTCTTCAATATCAGTTTCGCACAAACCCTGCACTAGTAACTGAGAAAAACAAAAGATTATTACTCAGAATTTTTGCTGCAAAATGGTCAGTTGCAGGAATCATTACCTAACCATTATAATGGAAACTATTAAACAAAAATAATTACATTGCTGCAGATAACAAACCCATATAAAACAAGGGAGAAAATGAGAAATCTAATAACTATAGTGAAAAGCAACTACAATAATGATGGTCACAGAAAAAAAGAGAACTATCTTAAAATTAAACAATCAGTGAGAAACTATGCCTATTTTATGAAGATGTGTGAACTAGAAAATTTTATTTTAACAAGTTCAAATATTTCTCTCAAAGGTAAAGTAAATAGAAGTAAAACAAGGATTATAATGTAATATACTTTGGAATAAAGCAAGCAGATTGCATGGTTTTGAATCTTAGGTTTGGTATAACTTAATTAGATGTTGATATGATTTAAAAAATAATAGTTCTCTCTTAAAAACCATTCATATTTTCCACAAGTGTGGCAACAATTTTGCCATCCTAGCCTCATAATTTTCCTAATCAACTATAATAGACATATATCTGTAAGTAATTGTTTTTAAAGAAAATATTCTGTCCTTCAGTCCTTATTATTTTCCTTTCCCTTTTGTCCTGCTCCTTTTTATCTCCATTTACTTTCTTTCAAATAAAGAAAAAAAAACTCCACAATGCATTACTAGATAAGAGACCGTGTCACTATTGTTTTATTCTCAATTATTTTCTTTATATGTTCTCCTTGTTGTTGATCTCTTCCATTTCTACCGTGTGATTGTGTGATTTGTTGTTGTTATTCTTCTTGTTGGTATGATTTTCAAATGTACATATCTTTTTTTTTCCTCCTTAACTCCAAATTTCTATTTTCCTAATGGATATTTACACCTGGATGACTAACAATTCACAATTAATATTTCTCAAACTGAACTTACTTTCTGTTTCAAAAACTCTTCATCATACTTTATTTAAAAAAATAATGGTATCATTTGTCCTCCTTGTTACAAGGCTAAAAATGTTAGTGTCATGTTTGATTCAACTATATTTCAGACCCAATACTAAAGCAGCCCTGGAGTTAGTAGAGTACCATAAAGTCTTTCCCTGAAGTATTTCCTATATTAGTTTTATTTTCTCCATTTCTAGTTCAAGAATTCTTGTTCAGATCTTTATTATCTCTAATTGGATCATCACAACAGCTTTCTAACTTTTTATCTCCTTTTTCTCCCTTCTGCAATTCATCATACAAGCTGTTGCCACAATATCATTTTACAGAATCACAATTACTTAAAGGAACTAAGAGGTCATCTATTACAAAATTTCTTAAAACTGTGGATTGTATTTCCATGTAGGGTCACATAAATGAATGTGGGGGTCACAAAATTGTGATTTATGATCAATATTTTTTTTATTTGTATGCCCATTTTATATGCCTACATACACAGGGCTTCATAAAAAAATTGTCTCAGGCAAAAAGTTTCACAAAGTGTAGGAAGCCTTACTCTAGAGTGGTCTACTCTAGCCCAAAACCAATAAAAATATACTTCATAATATACCCAACAGGCAACCATCCAACTTCTTCTTGTATACTTCATCAAATGAAACCTCATACTTCCTGATATCCATGTCACTTTTGGATAGTTTGAGTTATTATGAGAGGCAAATTCTGCACTGTGTAATCAAAGTCCATTTTTCTTTCCTGAGAGATATGCTTTCATTAAAATAGGTGAAAAAAGTTGCAACAATCTTTCAAATATTCAGAAACTATCATACATCTCCTAAGATTTATCTTTTCTAGAAAAAATACACCCATTTCCTTCAACCAATTCTTTTATGGTAGAACTTGGATTCTCATAATACAGGATTCTTTTAGTCTCTTCTGAGCTCTTTTAATTTTTTTTGTAATTTTTTTCTACAATGTAGCATTAAATATTCCACTCAGTATTTTGTATGATCTATTACATTATATATTAGGACTGTAACATCCCATATTCTGGACAATAGAACATGTTGTTTTGTTTTTGTTTTTGTTTTTTGTCCTTAAGAGTACAGCCTATAATTGCATTGCACCTTTAGGTTTCACTTGAGAAAAAATAAATGTATCTATCTAGATCAAGGACAATTTCAAAGAGGAGATTGGGTTGTGTCTTAACTAAGCCTTGAAGAAATAGAAAGTATATTTGATCATTTTACTCATGATCTCAGTTGAAGTTCCAGATTTTCTACTAACTAGTTATGTAAGCTTAGAAAAGTCACTTTTCCTTGGTTTATTAATTTTAAGATTGAGAATACTAAAATTCATCTTGTGTACATAGGTAACCATAAAAGTATAATGGTGCAACAATATGACTATTTTTACAAAATCAACCCTTGTTCTTTTGTTATTGTTTGGTCATTTTTCAGTCTGGTGCATCTCTTCATGAATATTTTGGGGGCTTTTCTTGGCAGATATATGGGAATTATTTGCCATTTCCTTCTCCAGCACATTTCACAGATGACAAAAGAGGTAAACAAGTTTAAGTGACTTGCCCAGAGTCACAGCTAGTAAGTGTCTGAGCAAGGTCTGAACTCAAGAATATGAGTCTTCTTGACTCCAGGGTCAGCACTCTATTCACTGCACCAACTAGCTGTCCATACTTTGCTATATACAACATAATTTTCTGACTCACTTTGACATATGCATAGTTTAAAATCTGAATTTTCTTTTTACATATATCTTCCCAACACCTCCTCACTCCATGATATTCATGCAATAGCTGTTGTTTTCTTGACTCTTTGTGTTAATATGTTTGTGTTAATCAATGAGTTGCTATTTAAGAAGATAATGAGTTTGATGAATGTTAATTAGACAATAATGATGAAGAACTAGATAAAGAATTGAATTGAATGATAAAATAGTCCCAAGCCCTGAAAACATGGAGAAAGAAGAGCAATGGTGACTCAATAATTAGTTGGGTAATATGTAACATATGAGAAATGTAGCACTGAATTTTATGAAATTGTTCAATTGGGAATCAATTGTATGATGCAGCTGTTGTTGGCTCAGCTGTCTCTTATAAGCCAAGGGAGTATTGAAAGGGAGTTTTCTTGTGTTAATTGCAATCTACCTCAGCTGCAAGGGATATAACAGCCCACAGAATAAGATTCATTTTATAGATGAATCTTGCTTGGCTGTGTTCAGGAATAAGAATATATAAATTGAGGTGCACTGCAAAATTTCTATTAGATGAAAAGATTGGTATGAATCTGAGGCAAATTCTGAATACCTTTTTTCCCCATGTATTTAAAGGAAAAAAATAATCACCTATTTTTGGTCAAATTGTTCAATGCTAAAGGAGAAAAGAGAAGGGAATACCTTAAAATAGACAAATTGACTGTTCATATTTGAAAATATTTTCCAACCCTTTCCTTCCATTCATTTTATAAGGGATCTATACCTTATGATAGAATGCTGATGAGTTCTCATCTCTTAAAAAAAACAACAACACATTTCTTACTTTTTAAACTTCATCCATGTATATCCCAAGTATCCTTGACTATTAATGAATCCACAAGTATGTCACCTTACTAAAGAAGTGTTTTTGGAAAGAGGTCTTTAATATTTTCTATAATATGTTATTGTGAATGAAATGATGCATTTTATAAAGTGACCCCATATTGAATGCTTTAACAATTTATACTGATGTTATTTTTGTATTTTTAAGTGAAATCTGTATCTCTCTCTCTCTCTCTCTCTCTCTCTTTTTCTTTCTCTCTCTCTCTGACTCTCTCTCTCTCTGCTATATATATATATATATATGTATGTATGTATATAATACATATATATATATACATATTATTGGAGATGTATGTGTATGTACTTGTGTAATTACCTGGACATTATATAATTGCTCTGGACATTAACTAGTGTGTTTTGCTGAGGCATTAAATATTAAGAAAGAACTCAATCTCTCAGTTATTATCAAAGCTAATTCAGATTATCTTTTGTTAATATACCTAAAAATTACCACTTTACTTTAGGAAAGATCAGTTTTTTTAGATGTTCAGTATGGTATAATGTACTGCAGTTCTGACTACTTGATCTATCACTTAATTGTAAGAATTTGGACAACTCAATTAACATCTCATTACTTCAGTTCTTCGTTGATGGTTAAATGAAAATAATACTTGACACTACTTACTTACCAGAGATATTTGTAAAAGTAAAACAATATTTAATAATAATTTGATTAAGACAAGGATTTTTTGCTCTAACTATTGATTAGAGAAATGCAAATTAAAACATCTCTGAGATAGCACCTCACATGTCTCAATTTGGCTAAGATGATAGGAAAAGATAATGATAAATTTTGGAGGGGATGAGGGAAAACTTGGACGATAATGCATTGCTGGTGGAGTTATGAAATGATACAACCATTCTTGAGAACAATTTGGAACTATGCCCAAAGGAATATGAAACTTTACATACCCTTTGACTCAGCAGTACCATTATTGGGTATCCAAAGGAAATCATAAAGGAGGGAAAAGGACTCACATGTGGAAAAATGATTGTAGTGACTCTTTTTGTAGTCACAAAGAATTGGAAATTGAGTAAATGCCTATTAATTGGGGAATGACTGAACAAGTTATGGTATATAAAGGAAATGGAACATTATTGTTCTATAAAAATGACAAGTAAGCTAATTTTAGAATGACCTGGAAAGATTTACATGAACTGATGCTGAGTGAAACAACAGAACCAGGTACACAACAATAACAAGAATGTGTGATGATCAACTATAAAAGACTTGTTCCTTCTCAGTGGTTTAGTGATCCAAAGAAATCCCAATAGACTTTGGACATAAAAAATGCCATATACATCCAGAAAAAAAAAGAACTAAGGAGACTGAATGTAAATCATAACATGCTATTTTCACTTCTTTTTCATTTGTTTTTCTCTTCCATGGTTTTTTCCCTTTTGCTCTCATTTTTTTCTCTCCCAACATGATTCATAAAGCGATGTGTATTAGAAATAGATAAATTTACTAAAGAAATAAAAAAGAGCAAATGTCAAAACACAGAAAAGATAAGCATTTTAAGTGTCAATTATGTACAAGGCAGCTAGATGACTATAAGCCTGAAGTCATTAAGACCTGAGCTCAAATATGATGTAGCAGTGGGGCTTTCAATAATCCTCTTACCCTGTTTGCTTTAAACCATAGGCAATATTACTTATCCACTCCAATATTACTTATTGGCAAGAAAACTTAGTGGACAGTATTGAGTTAGGGTCCACAAGGACATGAAGAATTAGAGACATCTCAATGACTGACTAACATCAGCAACAAAAAAATGTTCAAAGTACTTTCTAGTTATTGGAGATATAAAAGAGAGATATTATATTGATTAATACATAGATTGATAGTCCTTTCCCCCAAGAAACTTCTATTGTAATAAATAAATATTAATTATGTTAACAGTAAATACAATGTGATTTGAGAAAGAAAAGAGCATTTAAAAGTAGAAAACTCAGGGACAAAAGAGGCCTCCTGTATTACTAAGTAATACTTAAGTTGAGTCATAAAAAACAAGCTAAGGATTCCAAGATGTGAAAGTGAGGAAGGAGAACATTCCAGATATGGGCTATTGTGCCTTTCTTTGTGGGGGGCAGTAATGCATAAGATGTAATGTCTTGTTCAAATACTGACAAATAACACAGTTTGTCTGGAACACAGAGTGCATGATAGAAGTACTGTGAAATCATTGCATTTAGATCCCAGAATTGGGATCTCTTTTATATAAGCATGTCCTATTGCAGGTATTCCCTAGATTCATAGAAATCAGTGTCTTGTCTATAACTTTAAATTTCAGAGTTGCCTGGTACATTGAGTTTCAGTTTTTCCTACAGTTGTTAGAGGAAGGATGTGAAAGAAGGACTTCCTGACTTCAAAAAGGGACTGATATGAAAAGATTCTGGAAAAATGATAGAGTAAGTAAAAAAAAAAAACTCTGAACTCTCCAAATTTTCCCCACAAACTAGATAAAGTGGTGCCACAGGGATAGTTTACTTTTAAGATCTGTGGAGAAGGAAGAAATTTATAGCCAAAGAAGAGCTAGTGAACATTATGAAATGCAAAATGGATAAGTTTTATTTCATTAGATTAAAAAAGCTTTTCACAAACAAAACCAACGCAGCCAAGATTATAGGGAAAACAGAGAGCTAGTTTTATTTTGACAAGCAGTGTTTCTGATAAAGGTCTCATTTCTAAAAAATTTAGAGAACTCTCTCAAATTTATAAGGGTAGAAGTCATTCCTCAATTGATAAATGGTCAAAAGATATGAAAAGAAAATTTACAGATAAAAAAAATTAAGGCCATTTCTAGTCATATAAAATACTATAAATCACTTTTGATTAAAGAAATATAAATTAAGACTCTGAGATATCATTTTACACCTCTCAGATTAACCAAGATGATAGAAAAAGATAATGGTAAATGTTGCAGGAGATGTGGGATAACAGGGACACTAATACATTATTGGTGCAGTTGTGAAATGACCCAGTAATTCAGAAGAGAAGTTTGGAACCATGTCCAGAGGGCTATAAAACTATATATACCTTTGATCCAGCAGTGCTAGTACTGAATCTTATCCCAAAGAGATTATAAAAGAGGAAAAAGGACACACATGTGCAGCAATGTTTGTAGCAGTTCTTTTTGCACGGGCAAAGAACTGTAAATTGAGTGAATGCCCATGTGTTGGGCAGTTGCTGAATAAGTTCTGGTATATGAATGTAATGAAATGATATTGTTCTATAAGAAAGGATGAGCAGGCTGATTTCAAAAAAGCCTGGAAAGTTTTGCATGAACTGATGCTGAGTGAAATGGGCTGAACCAAGAGAACACTGTACACAGTAACAACAACATTATGTTTTGAGCAATTGTGATGTACTGGACTTTTTTCAACAGTGTGGTGATTCAAGGCAATATCAGTACACTTAAAATAGAAAATGCCATTCACATCCAAAAAGAGATTTATGGAGACTGGATATGAACTGAAGCATAGAAGTTTTACCTTTTTGTTTTTTTCTTTTCTCTTTCTCATATTTTTCTCCTTTTGGTGTGATATTTTCTTATGCAACATGAAAAATAAGGAAATATGTTTAAAAGGATTTCACATATCTAACTTCTATTAGATTACTTGCTGTTTGTTGAAGGGGAAGGTAAGGAAAGGAGGAAGAAAAAAATCAGAGCACAAAATGAATGTTGAAAACTATTTTTATATGTATTTGAAAAAATAATGCCACCAGCCCTGAAGTCAGGAGGACCTGAGTTCAAATCTGGTCTCAGACACTTAACATTCCCTAGCTATGTGACCCTGGGCAAGTCACTTAACCCCAATTGCCTCAGCAAAAAAACAAACAAAAAATGCACTATTGAGGGGGGAAAAAGTGCCTCAGGATGAACATAGAGTACTAAAAATATCTGGGACAATAAGAGAAGTTTCAAAGAAAGGTCCTAGATGGAAGTTAGCTTCTATGTGTTAAGTATAAATACCTCTAAATGTTGGAGGGGATGTGGGAAGGCTGGGACACTGATGCATTGTTGGTGGAGCTGTGAACAGATCCAGCCATTCTGGAGAGCAATTTGGAGCTATGCTCAAAAAGTTATCAAACTATGCATACCCTTTGACCCAGCAGTGTTTCTATTGGGCTTATATCCCAAAGAAATCATAAAAGAAGGAAAGAGCCCCACATGTGCAAGAATGTTTGTGGCAGCTCTTTTTGTAGTGGCCAGAAACTGGAAATTGAATAGATGCCCTTCAATTGGAGAATGGCTGAATAAATTATGGTATATGAATATTACGGAATATTATTGTTCTGTAAGAAATGACCAGCAGGACGATTTCAGAGAGGCCTGGAGAGACTTGCATGAACTGATGCTGAGTGAAATGAGCAGAACCAGGAGATCATTATATACGGCAACAACAATACTATATGACGATCAATTCTGATGCACGTCTCTCTTCAACAATGACTTGTTTCAAACCACTTCCAATTGCTCACTGAAGGAAGCCATATACTACTAGAGAGAGGGATGTGAAATGTGAATCACAACATAACATTCTCATACTTTCGATTGATGTTTGCTTGCATTATGTTTCCTTTGATTCTTCTTTCTTATAGATACATTTTTTCTTGTACAACAATGATAAGTATGGAAATATGTATACATATATTATATCTGTCAAGTATTTTAACATAATTAACATGTAGTGGATATCCTGCCATCTCGGGGAGGGATGGGGAGTTGGGGGGAAAAATTGGTAACAGAAAGGTATGTAAGGGTTAATGTTGAAGAATTACCCATACATATGTTTTGCAAATAAAATAATTTTTTTAAAAAGTATAAATACCTCTAGATTAACTCCTCTTAAAGAGACCTGGGGCTAGCTGGGAGGTGGCTTTTGCCCCACCCACAGGAATTTTGGCCTATGGAACAATGAGGGAGTCAAATATCTGAGTAGGGGACAATTGAGGCAGCTTCTGCTGAGAAGGGATGCCAGGTCCAGCTGCCCTGTGAAGACTTGGTCCTGGGTGAGAAGTAATCAGCACATTTTCTCTGAGTGCAGCAGCAGTAAAGCAAACATACTACTAGCTGTATTTACAGAAAGGTAGGCTTCTTGGTTTCATTTCCAGACCAGAGGGGAGTAATGAAGGAACACCTGAAGCCAGAAGCACCATCGCCTACACCCCAATAGTAGAGATGATTATAATAACAAGATGCTATAAATTTATATAGATGTAGATATGATGAGTGAATATGTAATTGGGTATAAATGCATTTATATGTAGATACACATATACATATACATATACATACACACATTCTTTACATACATATATTCACATATATGTAGATATCTATCTATCTGAGAAAGCAAAGGAGAAAAAATCCAATCATAGAAAATTACTGTGGAAATAGGGAAGATCGGATTTCATCTTCAGAGCAGGATACTGAAAGAAAGTTATAAAAAAAAGTTATAAAAGGTAACATCAAATAGTCACCAGCCCAAAAAGAAATCATAAAAGAATAAAACTGAAACAAACAAACAAAAAACTTTAAAAATTAAGTGGGAGACTGAGGGGAAATTAATCAAGTGTTCAAGAAAAAGTTTTAAAATTATAAAAAGAAAATCAACCAAATTAAAAAAAAAAGATTCAGGATTCTTGGGAAGAAAATGACTTATTGAAAGTTAGAATTAGAAAAAATAAATTGCAAGAAATAATTAAAAAAAGAAAAAATGCAAGCAAATGTGGAATATCTCAAAAAAAAATTGATCTGGAGAACAGATCAAGAAAAGAAAGCATTAGAATAATAGAACTACCAGAAAAGCTACAAACAAAATAAAGAATCTTGATACAATTGTGTGTGTATGTGTGTAAGTAATTTTTAAAATTTTGCTTTAAAGTGTTATAACAAAGGTAGAAATTAGAAATAAAAAAAATCCAATAATCACCACCTGAAAGTGATCCTATGAGGAAAATATACAAGAATATCACAGCTAAATTCCGGAAACCCCAGATTAAGGAGAAATATTACAAGCAACAGGAAATTTAATTACAGCAAAGCCACAATTAGAATTATCCAAGACTTAGCAGTGGCTACACTAAAATAAACAAAGAAAAAAAAAACACAACTCTTGGATCACTATATATCAAAGATCAAGAGAATTGGGGTTGCAGCTGGACATATCATACCCAACAGAATTAAGGATGATCCTGAAGGAAAAGAAAAATGGATATTTAATGAATTGCCAGACTTTCAGGATTTTCTTGCAAAAATACTTGAACTTTGATATACAAGACCCATGAGAAACATAAGAAAACATTAAAGACTAATTTCAAAAGAATAAATAATTACAAACTATTGATATGTTTTATACATATAAATGTAAACTGTATATTTTAAGACTGTCACTACATTGGGGTAGAGCTGAGTTTGTTGTAATTATAAAAAGCAAAAATGTGTAGGAAAAGGTAAAATATGTAACTATTTTATCCAAATGAGATTTAAAAATAATAAAATTCAAACAAACAAAAAACCTTTAAAAATCAAATAGGAGGTTGAGGGGAAAACCAAATCAACTGTTGACTAAATTTTTTTTAAAAATGTAAAAAGAAAATCAACCAAATTAAAAAAAAAAAAAGATTCAGGATTGTAAGGAAGATTTAAGTGGAGGAAGAGGCTGGTAGTTCTGGAACTCTTCTCATCAGGAATTAAATCAGGAACTATATGTACATAAAGAAGGGTATAAAAGACTTCTAAACTCACAAAGAAGAAAGTGAAGAGGAAGAGGATAAGGGAGGGATTTTTTTAGAAGGAATGCTACTTACATCAATCACAATTAAAGAGAGATTAACATACACATTTAGAAGGGAATATAAGTCTGCTAAAATGACAAAAATAAGATAAGGGAATAGGAAAATAGAAGAATGTGCAGATTAATAGGAATGAGGAAAGGTTTGTAGATTAATAGGAATAGAATAAAGAGGGATAGGGTCTGGGAAAAGGAGGAGAAAATTCTTTAGGGATTAGGTTAAGTAATAGGAAGGCAAAGTAGTGGATAGAAGAAAAGTAGAGAAGTCAGGAGTACCAAAAAATAAGAGATACATACAAACATAAAATAAAAATCAAGGGTAAAATTTGTTATGTAAAAAATTAAGTAGTAATTATGATATTATTCAAAAGGAAAACAGGGAAATTACACTATATATCAGCCATATTAAACAGTATTGGTTTAGACTATTTAAAATAATTATAAGGTTGCAATATTGCTGTTGTACAGGAAATAATAAGCTGGTAGATTTAGAAAAAAATATAGAAAGACTTGGATTTATGAAGGAAGATGATATCTATTCTCAGAGGAAGAGTACGAACAAGTTTAGTGTAGTCTACATCAAAACATATGAGTATTTACATATGTTGGTTATAGATGTCTATGCTGTCTGTATATATGTATGTTTTTATAAAAATGTTTTTATGTATGCGCTTGTAATATACATATATATGTATACACACATATAGAGAGTATATGTATATATACACACATGTATATATATACATACACACATATGTAAAAGTATACAACAGAGAACAAAAGAAAACCTACTAGCAAGCAAAGATGGACAGATCTAAACGCAAAATGCAGTATTTATTACATAAGCTTTCTCAAAATAGAAATATATTGCTTTATAATTTGAATCTTGTCTTATGTTCTGCTGTGTACATGGAAATGTTTTTTCCTGTTTTGTATTTAAGATTAAAAGAAATAAATTTTAAAAGTGAAAAAAAAAATAAAAAGAAACTCATAATCACTAAACTACTACCTCTTTAAACTGTAAAATATAAAACTATGTTTCTCTGATTGATTCAGTCTTGAACCCATTGATTTTTACATGTTTATTATATAATTGATAAGAAAAAAAGAGGAAAAAATTTAGGAAGAATATTTAATTATGATAGTTATTGAGTTCTCCTTCCTTTCCCTCCCAAAAACTTAAATGTATATTTTTACTATATTTTTTAAAAGTATAAAACACATTCTTATTTCAATGCCTTTAGAATATATTACTGCTAAGGATTATTTTAGAAATACATTTTTAAAACTTAATATGATATTTTTAAACAAATCAATGGAGTGCATATTATCAAAAAGAAAATATTAAACACTTGCTTTGGCAATGACCCAGACTGAGTCAGGCTGCATTTTATTAGACCTGGAGATAATACACTTCAAATGAGAAAGTCTCACCCCACCCCCTCCTTCCTGCAACCAAAACATGGATGGATTTTGCTAAAAACCACTTTAACTAGCATCAATAAACATTATGTGCTAGAGAGAGGGAGACGATGTTCCAAGTCTTTATTTGGAGCTGCCAAGTCAATGCCACAGAACAAAAAAGAATAAGCACATTTGATTTTTCGGGCACATATGAACAGTGTATGAAAACAAATTTACCTTTCTTCTCTTGGATTAGTTTTTCCTATTCATTTATATGTCATTCAACAATTTAGTCATTAAAACTTGTCACATTACTCACTGATGCTATGTAAATCATGCATGACCATTCTTATTTTACTTGACAGTCTAACACCTAATAATAAAACTCAGATAAATGCTCATATAATCTATTTGAGTCCTTAAGATCTGCATACTCTATTACAGAAGCATTTATCAAATATTGTAGTAATTAGCAATACTCTATTTCTCTTTCCATTAAAATTTTTGGATGCTTTTATGGTAAATAGTAATTTATACATTCACTGAAAAAATTAGATAGAAAATATCCTCCCCAAGAAATAAATCACCAGGATTAAATATAATCCTTGACACACAGCATTACTAGTTTGCTAGATTAATCATGCTTTCATTTCTCATGCTAATGAAAATTCAACAATTTATACTTTGGAAATAATCACTTTGCATGTCCATTATAGTAAAATGCCACCTATCTATGGTTTATTATCACATGTCAATTAAGAACATTTTCATTTTGATATAGAAATCCAGGGCCAATCATATATATGTAACTGAATAATCTTTTCTTGCTGGTAGAGAAATTAAAATTTAAGGTTTGGGCTTTTATTTAAACTTAATGCAATTTTTCTGGATGATTTCATTGAGTTCCAAGACAGACTAAATCTTTAGAAAACAAATTTAGTATTATAAGATGGAACTCTAAAATTTACTACTAATTTTCCAGAAAGCAGAATGCTTAGTATGAATGAGAAAATCAAAACTAAAGAATTTTTCCCATTAAAATATGCATTAAGAATTTGGTTATTATATAAAAAAAACTTTTTTTAACATTACAAAAGGTTTGGGAAACCAGATTTTTATTGCCTTCATGATAAGCATTTCAAAATAAATTTCTCTTAATTTGTGCTCCTCAGGTACATAAGGAGAGATTTGGTTTGTCATTTAGAAACATGAAAAATCTGAGATGTGGTTATCAAGATTTTTTGAAATTCAGCACTCTGAGGTCTGTTTAAAAAAAAATTAACACCAGTTCCTAGATTGATAATTAAGGCCATTAAAATATGGGCAGATCTTAGTTTATCAGATTAGTCAGCTTCTCTTTACCAAAAAGAAAGGCATTAGAAAATGGTGCATAATTTTTCCCTTTATCCTTGAAATTTCCCATTGGAAAAGGAGAGTATGATCCTTACTTAATGAGAGCAGATCAAGTTGGAATTGAAGGGTTCTTTGTAGCCTGAGAACAACATATGGGCTTTGTATCTACAGATGCCAAAAGTTACCTTAGGTTGGTTTTGTCTACAGAAATTGATCCTGGAGCCAATTTGTAAGAAGAAAAGAAGAATATGTTATATAATTTACACTTTATAATAACTTTCACTTAAGTTATCTCTGTTGATACTCACATAACTACAATTAAGCAATACATTATTATTCCCTTTTTGCAGATGAAGAAGTTGAGCGGTTAACTGACTTGGGCAAAGTCAGAGTCAGGAAATGGTAGAGTCTGGATTCAAAGCAATGTTTTATGATTTCAATGATACATGAAGAAGCTAATGAAGTTTCTAAATATCTATGAAAATAGAATGAAATGATTTTGTACTTGGATTTGAAAAAATACACAAATATATGTTTGGATTTTTTTTTAATTTTTTTTTCAGTTTCCTGGTCTCTCTCTCTCTCTCTCTCTCTCTCTCTCTCTCTCTCTC
>JAJPUD010001282.1:45825-83117 GCA_023553655.1 Myrmecobius fasciatus
ATCCCAAGTCTCATAATACCAAATCATCCTTCTTTATGCATTCTATTATCTGTTCTTATCTTCATTTATTTTTTTATAAAGGGGACAAGGATATAACATGCACAATTTCATTGAGATAGGTATAAGAAAATTCTCTTTAATAATACAGATTAATAATTTTCCTGAAAAATAGCAATGTTCTGGAATGACCAGCTGTAAATGACTACTATTCTCAGTAGTACAATCCTTCACAACTACTTTGAATGACTTGTGATCAAAAATCCTATCCATACTCAGAGAAGGAACTGATTGTATCTGAATACAGATCAAGCATTCTCAATTTCTCTCTCTATCTTTTCCTTTATCTTTAACTTAATTTTTCTTGAGAGTTTTTATTTTCATTGGGATGGTAGATTTATGCTTTTTTTTCACAACTTGACTTTCATGGAAATGTTTTGCACAATTTTATATATGTTTTTTTTTAATTATGGGTCTGGGTTAAGGGAGAGAGTCTAAAATTCAAAAATCTTAAAAACAAACATTAGGGGCAGCTAGGTGGCACAGTGGATAGAGCACCAGCCCTGAAGTCAGGAGGACCTGAGTTCAAATTTGGTCTCAGGCACTTAACACTTCCTAGCTGTGTGACCTTGGACAAGTCACTTATCCCCAATTGCCTCGGGGGGGGGGACATTAAAAATTGTTTTTAATGTAACTGGGGAAAATACTAAATGAGTCAATTTAAAAAACAATACAGATTAATATCATCAGTGCAAGTTAGTCTTTGAAGGATGTCTGCAGAATTGAAAAGTTAAGTCACTTACCAAAAATCACAGTCCATGAATGTTAGAGACAAAAATAGATAGAACTCAACTTAAGTCTGTAACCACTGTGCAACCCTACTTAATGTCTTCTTAAATCTCAATTTGCTTTTTAGGCAATTCCCCATTTTGTTCATTAGACAAGGGTTTTCTTCTCAACTTTAGAATTCCTTTTGAAATTTTCTATTCACTTTTTACAGAATTTTATGTCAATAGTTGATGAAATAAAATAGGCACGAATAGTGGTAATATAAAGTAGATTCAGGAGAGCAATAAATTATGAAAAAGTATTTAAAAATAGAATGGATTTAATTACAGTTTAATCAATCTAAAGAAATCAAATTAGGAATGTCCCTCAAATTACAAAGGAATGCTACTTCATTTATATGAAAATAGCTTCAGCAGCTCAAGCAATTACAACATAGAGTCATAAATGAATGAGCTGTTTATATTTTGGGGTGTATAGCTTTTAAGGTTTCAGGGAAATGGAGACAGGAACTATGCAGTGAGGGCAGGAAACAGGGAGCATTCTCATAGCTCAGAAGGAGAGATCAAGGAGGAGCCAGTGGAACCTAGCTGCCTGAAGAAGTTCATTAAATAGCTGTTGTTCAGATCTGTGTTTAAGGAGGATCAGTTTGACAGCTGAGTGGAAGATAGACTGAAGTAAGGAGAGATATATAAAAGATATAACCACTAGAAGACTATTACAATAATCCAGTTATGGGGTGATATAAGCCTTGAATAGGATAGTTGCAGTGTAAGAACAAGAGAAGATGAATATACAAGAAATAATTATGAATGTAGAATTGAGGGGATTTTTCAATGGATTGGATGTGGAGTAGAGGGTATAAAGTTGAAAATGAGATATAATGTTGTTATTCATCCTTTCAGTGCCAGAGAACTATTAACATCATGAAGGTGATTTCTTGACTTGAATTTGAGTGAGGCAGAGCTGCACAAAGTTAGCTTCACTTTCTCATTCAGTTTCATCCAAGTAGGACAAGAATCAAGATGACTGGCAATAGCCCAGGATTTAGCAGATGAACTCTGGTCTTCCTAAATTAAAGTCTTTCCTAGATCTAAATTTTCTATATTTTTATATTTCCCTCCTCTTCCCCTCCCTTAGACAGCAAGCAATGCAATATAGGTTAAATGTGTAATTCTTCTAAATATATTTCCACATTTATTATGTTGCACAAGAAATATTAGATCAAAAAAGGAAAAAATGAAAAAGAAAAAACAGGCAAGTAAATAACAACAAAGATGAAAATACTATGTTGTGATCCACAATCAGTCCCAGTAGTCCTCTTTTTGGATGCAGATGGCTCTCCATATCACAAATCTATTGGGAATAATCTGAATCACCTCATTGTTCAAAAGAGCCAAGTCCATCACATATGATCATCACATAATCTTGCTGTTGCTATGTATAATGTCTTGGTTTTACTCATTTTACTTATCATCAATTGATGTAAGTTTCTCCAGGAGTCTCTCTAAAATCATCTTGCTGATCATTTCTTATAGAACAATGATATTCATAACATTCATATACCATAACTTAGTCAGCCATTATCCAACTGATGAACATCCACTCAGTTTTCATTTTTTTGCTACTATAAAAAAGGCTGATGGGACATTTTTTGACAATATTATTATCTTACTACATTAGTTTTGGGCTTTTACTAATAGTTCCTCCTAAAAATATTATGAGTCTTATGCTTAGGATTCACTTCCTTTTGAACTCTATTTCTAATCTTCATTTCCTTGAAAGCTGAGTTTGAAGCGCTGCCTTTTGTATTTAGAGAAAACAGATAGGGTGTTAATAAAAAAATAATAATAACTATTGATATGAACTTTGGAAGCAGCTCTTTCTCTTTCCTTATCAGGAAGAAGCTATGTGGTTATTAGTAGCCATTACCAAGTCTGAGACTGTCCTTATTGTTTCAGCCTCTGAGAATCTTTGAACAACCTTTGAGATCTTAATTACTAAAAGAGCTTCTACAAACATTTTTGCATATGTGGGTCCTTTTTCTTTTTTATGATCTCTTTGGGATACAGACCTGGTAGAGGATCTACTGGATCAAAGGGTATGTGCAGTTTTATAGCCCTTTGAGTATAACTCCAAACTGCACTCCAGAATGTTTGAATCATTTCACAACTCTATCAACAATGCATTATTGCCCTAGTTTTCCCACATCCCCTTCAACATTTATCATAATTTTTTTCTGCCATCTTAGCCAATCTGAAAGATGTGAAATAGTACTTCAGAGCTGTTTTAATTTGCATTTCTATAATCTCCATCATCCTTTCAATGAATAAAGTCTAGTTAAGAATCCAGGCAAAAGATAGCCAAATTTGTCATAACAAAAGTATCAGCATGTGAGAGGAAATGTCATAGTGTATTTGACCAAAACAGAAAACAATCATTATTTATATTCATTTTAAGGCATCAAATCTCAAACAATGAACTACAAAGGCTTGGGTTGGTGGCTATTATTAAATATTCAATGAGAGCCAGAACATTTTGGTTTTGCTTTTTTTATCTTATTTGGTCTTTCCCAATTACTTGTAAAAATTATTTAAATTTTTTTCATATTTCTACTTTCAAATTCTCTTTTCCCAACACACACATACACACACACACACACACAGAGAGAGAGAGAGAGAGAGAGAGAGAGAGAGAGAGAGAGAGAGAGAGAGAGAAAGACAGAGAGAGAGACAGAGAGACAGAGAGAGAGAGACAGAGAGAGAGAGAGACTGAGATGGCAAACAATTTGATACAAGTTATACATATATAGCCTTGCAAAATATATTTTTATGTAAGCCATTCTGTGAAAGTAAAGAAAGAAAAAAACACACCAAAATAAAGAAAGTAGGGGGAAAATTATAGTAAGATGGTAGAGTAAGTCAGTAAATTTCAAGCTCTCCAGATTACTCCAGCAAATTTGCATTTCAGGGCAAACATAGACTGGTGAAAAATCAAGACATGGGGTAGAATAGAAGCTCTCCTGGCACAACTGAAGAAGATCCCAAGAAAGATCCCAGACTGGGTATTAGCCAGTTTAAAGTGCAAATACTTGTAGGCTAGCTCATCAGAAACACCAAGTAGGGAGCCTTGTGGCTAGCTAGATGTGTCTGGAACCTCAGCAGGAAACACAGAGACTTTTACCTTTTGGATACTTCAGGAGTTGGGGGTGGGTGGGTCCAGGAAGCCTAACAGAACTTTGACTGATAGGAAATTTCAGGCCTAGTTGTGTTGCTGAGATGTGGCCTTGGATGAGAAGGAACCTTGTGAGAATAAAAGCAGTGAAATAGAGAGATTGCTATCTATGGGAACTTGCAGGAGGGTGGAATACGGTTTGGGGTTCCAGGTCAGAAAGGATAGCTGAAGTGAAGTCAGAGGTACCATCCCTCATCGCACTATTAGAGGTGCTTACACTAATACTTCTCATTTAAAAAAATGAACCAGCAAAGAAGAAAGAATCCAAAAATAGAAACATACTATGCAAATAGGGAAGAAGATGATTCATCTCCAAAGGAGGACATGACCTAAAAAAAAACTTTTTTTACATCAAAGAATAATGGTAAATTGCTCCCAACCTAGAGAGAATTTATAGAACTCAAAAGAGAATTTAAAAAGCAAATGAGAGACACTGAGGAATAACAAAAAAAACAAAAACAAAAAGCAAGAAAACCAAGATTATGAAAAAAAAATCATCCAGATAAAAAAGGATATATAGAATGTCAAAGACAAAAATAACTCTAAAAATTGGAAATGGGCAAACTTCACAACTATCACACCAAGGAAAAGATATTGCAAGCAGCCAGAAAGAAACAATTGAAATACCAAAGGAGCCACAATTAGGATCACCCAAGATCTATCAGCTTCTACCTTAAAGGATCAAAGGCCCTGGAATCTCATATTTTGAAAGGCAAAGGAACACCAAGAATAACCTATACGGCTAAAATGAACTTTGTCATTCAGGGAAGAAGATGGACATTTAATGATATAGGTGAATTTCACCTATTTCTAATGAAAAGACCAGATCTGAACAAAAAAATTGACCTCCAAACACAGAACTCAAGAGAAGCATAAAAAGGTAAAAAGGGAAGGACTCTTGAGAATTATATTTCTATTATGGGTATATTGAGAAAATGTGGGTATAATTTGATTTTATTTTGATAATATGAAAAACTAGAGTTAGAAAGGGGATCATACTGGAAAAAAAAAGGAAAAGGAGGTAAAATAAGGGAAATTACATCTCACAAGAAGTCAAAGGAAACCTATTATAATTGAGGGAAAGAAGGGAGGGGGATGAGCATTGTGTGAATCTTACACTCATCAGATTTGGCTCTAAGAGAGAACATATTTGTCAGACATATTTGATATCACAGAGAAACTTGTCCCACTTTGTAGGGAAGTGGGAGGGGAAGGGGCAAAAGAAAGGAAAAGTCTAATAGTAAAATTAGGAGAAAGGGGTAAAAAAGAGGCAGGAGCTCTAAAGGGATGGGACTTTTTGAGGGAGATGTCATCAAAAGCAAATACTGGGGAGGAAGGAAGGGGAAAAGGAAAGAGAAAAACATAAATTTGGGTAAATACGATGGCAGGAAATGCTGAATTAGTTATTTTAACTGTGAATGAAAACTCTCCCATAAAACAGAAGTAGATAGGAAATTGGATTCAAAGCCAGAATCCTACAATATGTTGTTTATAAGAAACACATCCAAAGCATAGTGATACATACAAAGTGAAGGTAAAGGGCTGGAGCAGAATTTATTCTGCTTCAGGTGAACAACAACAACAACAACAAAAAGCAGGGGTAGCAATCCTGATCTCAGATCAAGTAAAAGTAAAGATAGATGCAATTAAACTAAGTCTTTATCAGAGAAACTCACCATTAAAAAAATCACAGTAATGATAGCCAATTATATATTTTCCCCCAACTTATTTTCCCACTGTTTACCCTATTTCTCTCTTCTTTTATCCTTTCCATTCTCAACCTTGTTTTGATTATGAATTTCATCTTTGTCTCAAACTTCCCTTCTAGCAGCACCCTTTCCCCTTCCCCTCCTGCTTCATTCCCAACTTTTCTTATGTTATTCTCTTCCTACTTTTTTGCAATATAAGATTAAAAAATTAAAGAGAACTCTCACTATAGACAGTTTTTATGGAAAGAGGGAAGAAAAGACCTCATATCCTAATGTTTCTAAAGGCAAATCAACACTAGATGAAGCCCCAAAGGGAGATATGAGCTGGTCCCCACTTCACAAGGCTTTCTTGGAAGATTTCATGAATGCTCTTAAAAGAGTTAGAAGAAAAATGGGGAAAGGAAATAAGACCTTTACAATAAGTGATGGGAAAAGCATATAAGTCCCTACAAAATACATTTGATGAAATGGAGAAAGCATATAACTCCTTACAAAATAGATATGAAAAAGATATCAAATTCATTGAGATTATCATATGATTTCTCTTGGTTTTGTTATTGATATGATCAATTATAAGAATACTTTTCCTGATATTGAACCAGCCCGGTATTCCTGGCATAAATCCCCCATGATTATAATATATCATTCTGCTGATAAGTTGAAGTAATTTTTTTTACTAATATCTTATAAAAATTTTGCATCAATATTGATTGGAGAGATTGATGTGTAATTTTCTTTCTCTATTTTGGCCCTTCCTGGTTTAGGTATAAGTACCATATTTGTGTCATAGAAGAAATTTGGGAGTATTCCTTTACTTATTTTCCCAAATACTTTACATAACATTGTTATTAATTGTTCTTTAAATGTTGGTACAGTGGATAGAACACCAGGACTGAAGTCAGAAGGACCTGAGTTTAAATCTGATCTCAAAAACTTAACACTTCCTAGCTGTGTGACCCTGGGCAAGTCACTTAATCCCAATTGCCTCAGCAAAAAAAATAAAGTTTGGTAGAATTCACTTCTGAATCCATCCAGCCCTGAAGATTTTTTCTTAGGGAGTACATTAATAACTTTTTTAATTTATTTGTCTAAAATGGTATTATTTAAGTAATTTATTTCAGCTTCTGTTAACCTGGGGAATTTATATTTTTGTAAATATCCATCCATTTCAGTTAGATTGTTAGATTCCCAATCATACAATTTGGCAAAATATATCCTAATTATTGCTTTAATTTCTTTGTCATTGGTTGTAAGTTCACCCTTTTCATTTTTAATGCTGGTGATTTTTTTAAATTTTATTTTCTAATCAAATTAACCAAGGTTTATCTATTTTGTTGTTTTTTTCATGCAACCAACTCTGTTTTATTTATTAGTTCAATACATTTCTTAATTTCACTTCTATTAATCTTTCATTTGAGTTTCAGAATTGCTAATTTGGTATTTAATTGGAGGTTTTCAATTTATTCTTTTTCTAGCTTTTTTAGTTGTATACTCAATTAATTGATCTTCTCTTTCTCCATTTGATTCATGTAGCTATTTAAAGATATAAAATTTCCCCTAAGAGCTTCTTTGACTGTATCCCATAGGTATGTTGTCTCATTATTATCATTCTCTTGGATAAAATTATGGATAATTTTTGTGATTTGTTGTTTCACCAACTAATTCTTTAAAATTAGATTATTTAATTTCCAATTGATGTTTAGTCTATCTTTCCTTGCCCCTTTAATATAATTTTATTGTGTTCTGAAAGGGAAACTTTTACTATTTCTGCCTTTTTGCATTTTATTGTGAGGTTTTTATGCCCTAATATATGGTCAGTTTTTATGAAGGTGCCATGTAGTGCTGACAAAAAAGATGTATTCCATTCTGTTCCTATTCAATTTCTCCAGAGGTCAATCATATCTAGATTTTCTAAAATTCTATTAACCTCCCTAGGTTCTTTTTTGTTTATTTTGTGGTCAGATTTGTCTCATTCTGAAAGTGGAAGGTGGAGATCTTGCTGTATTGTTTTGCTGTCTACTTCTTCCTGTAACTGACTTAAAATCTTCTCTAGGAATTTGGCTGCTCTGTCACTTGATGCATACACATTTAGTATCCTCACTACTTCATTATTTATGGTACCTTTTATCAAGATGCACTTTCTCTTCTTATCTTTTTTAAAATGATGTATTTTTACTTTTGCTTTATCTGAGAACAGAATTGCTATCACTGGTTTTTTTGCTTTAGCTGAAGCATAATATATTCTGTTCCAATCTTTTATCTTCACTCTTTTTGTGTCTTTCTGTGTCAAATATCTTTCTTATAAACAACATATTGGTGAATTCTGTTTTTTAATCCACTCCGCTATTTGCTTCTCTTTTATGGGAGAGTTCACCCCATTCACATTCACAGTTATGATTAATAGCTCTGCATTTCCATGCATCCTATTTTCTCTTTTCTCTCTCTATTTTTTTTCTTCCCTATTTGTTCTCTCTTTCTACCCCTCAGTAATATGCTTTATTTCCTTACTCCACCCACTTCCTTTTCTTCTACCAGTGTATCCCCTTTCTCTTACCTTTTTCCCTAGTGTTTCTGCCCTCCCTTTCTATCCTACCCCTCCCTTTTCTTTCTTCTTTCTCTTCCTCCTTCCTTATAGGGTGAGATAAATTTCTATACCCAACTGAATGAATAAATTATTTCCTCTTATAACCCAAAGTGGTAAGATCAAGCTTCAGACAATTCGAATTCCCCTCCCTTCCTTCCCTTGATTGTAAAAGGTCTTTTGCACCTCTTCATGTGAACTAATTGCCCCATTATATCTCCCTTTTCCTCTTTTTCCAGTACAGACATTTTTTTTCCACTGCTTAAGGTCTTTTTCTTTTTTGTCATTACATCAGGAACCATTTACAACCACATCCTCATGCTGTGTGATGGATCCCTTTATCTCTCACAGTGACATACAGTTCTCAAGAGTTACAAATATTTTCTCACATAGAGATATAAACAATTTAATCTTTAAATTATATATATTATATATATATATATTTCCCTGTTTACCTTTCTATACTTCAATTGACTCCTATGTTTATAGATTAAATTTTCTTTTTAGTTCTGTTTTTTTTTCCAGTAGAAATGATTGAAAATTTCTTACTTCTTTGAAGTTACCTCCTCTGAAAGATGATGCTAATTCTTAATGGGTAGTTAATTCTTGATTGTAACTCTAGGTCCTTTCCCTGACTGTTGCTACTTACTATTTGAATGTTTTTGTTTTTGTTTTTGTTTTTTCTCCTGACAGCTTGAAATATTTTTTCCTTGAGTGTGTTCTGAAATTTGGCAAAAATGATCTTTGGGCTTTTCCTTGTAGGATCTCTTTGCAGAAGGTGAGTGATGTATTCTTTCAGTAAATATTCCCCCCTCTATTTCTAGAACATTGGAGCAATTTTCCTTAATGTCTCTTGAAGAATACTAACTAGGCTCTTTTTATGGTCATGGCCTTCAGGCAGGCTAATAATTTTTAAATTACCTTTCTGGTTCTATTTTCCAGGTCATCTGTTTTTCCAATGTGGTATTTAATATTGTCTTCCATTTTTTCCATTCTTTTTAGTTTGTTTGACTGATTCTTGCTCTCACAGTCCTTAATTTCCATTTCTCCCATTCTAGTTTTTAACATGTAATTTTCTTCAGTTTGCTTTTGTATTTATTTTTCCATTTGGTTTATTCTAATTTTTAAGGAATTCTTTTCTTTAAACAATTTTTTCCTTTGTTTTTCAAGCTGTTGACTCTTTCATGAATATCTCTCATTTCCTTTCTCATTTTTTCTTCTACCTCTTATATGTCTCTTAAAGTCTTTTATGAGCACTTCCAAAAAGCCTCTTTGGTCTTGAGATCAATTTATATCACTTGGAGATTTCTTTTGCGCACATTCTGTCCTTGTCTGAATTTATGTTTTGGTCTGTTCTGTCTTCATAGTAGCTTTCTATAGTTGTCTCTTTTCTGATTCTTGCTCATTTTTTTCCTTTTCTTTTGGTATTTACTTTTTTTTAAACTTTTAAGGTTGAGCTATGCATCTGGGGTAAAGGAGACCTGTCCCATGCTTGCTTTGCAGCCCTGAGCCTTGTCTTTGAACAAAGAGTCCCTTTGTGTTTGCAGGGGATAGTTTTGTTTGCTCTGTTTAGGAGTTCGCCTTTGGAGTTGGGACTGGAAGCTGCTCCTTTACTGAGCCAGGACTGAGAGTCTTAGTTGTTGATTTGCTATAATTAAGACCCTCTAATGGACTTTACCAGAGTCTATGTGAGCTGGGCTGAATACCTTTTTCATCCCAGTGAATCTGATCTTCCTTGAGGTTTTTCCAATCTATCTTGAGCTGGAGAATGGGTTTCATTCTGTGAGACTATGTCTAGAGACTTGGTTTCATTGGAGAGCTTGAGCAGATTCCAGACTTTACTCCAGTCCCAGAAGTCTTCTTCTTTGCTCTTCCTCTTAGTAAACTCGACTTCTTCAAAGCACTTGTAACATCAAAGTGAAGCCTTACTCTTCCCATTTCTAATCTCCTCTCAGTTTACACTCTGCACTCTCTTTAAAATCCCTTTTACAAAGTCCAAACATTTTTAGATGCTATTTCTGGTGTGAAACTCCCTTGTTAGTTCTCTCAAAGCATTTGTTTCTTTTATTCCTATGAATTCTTTTCATAAATATTTATCAAGAGTCTACTTTATGTCAGCCACTGTGCTCACTTTTGGAGTTAGAAATAAGAAAAAAAAAAAAGGTGGGAAAGTGAGGAATGGGAGGGTGCACTGTCTCTGCCCTTAAAACTCTTAAAATTTTAAAGGCAAAAACAACACAGAAAAGAATCTGGAAAATAGGAGAAAAAAAAAAAAAACAACAACAACAGGGATTATGCCATGTGGGGTATCTTGTTCCACAGAGTCCAAAGGCCAAAGTGCAGTGAGTTACAAAGTTCAAGTTGTTCTGTGTAAAGGAAAACTTTGGGTGGAGTTCAATTTTTCACCCTCCAGCATTCCAATCAGAGGGGAGATGTCCTCTTATATATTACCCATTTTGTATTTACATTATTATAATTTGAATTATAGTTATTTGCGTCCACAATTTATTTCCCAACTAGACTGCAGACTAAGTACAGGAATAAAATCTTACTCTTTTCTTATACTTTATGGCATCTAGTAATGAACTTTGCACATTATAGGTGATCACTATGTTACTGAATTGAATGGATTCCAAGTTCTATGGAATCTCTAGATACACAAATATGTTTATATTTTTACAGGTCATTTCAAGAGCTAAAAGTAACCAGATCTAAAAATTGGCCTAAGTTCAGAATGGAGAAGAGAGGAATCCTAGAATTGACTTAATAGCTAGTTTCATATTTAGAATAGATTCATTTAATCCTTGGAACATAAAGTATAGTGGGATAAAAAAAAAAAGGTCCTTCCCCTCATTTCTCATCCTCCCCTCCAACAAAACTGACAAGATCTTCTTCAAAAACTTGCAGCAGGAATGCTAACAAAGAAATCACTGCAAGGATAGCTTTGAACACAAGGGTGCAAAGCCAAGGCACCTAGGATTGGTTTTGAATGCTGATCTCAGCAGGCTGAAGTCTCCACCTCATCACACTGCCTGCACTAATTGGAGGAGGGGATAATGAATTTCAAAACTCCTTTTATGGAAAGCACCCAGCCCAGATGTATTCTTTCTCATCAGGCTACACTATTTAGTTATTTCCAGACTAATTTCTTCACAGTTTTTTTTTTTTTAATTGAGTAGCCTCCCTGGACACCAACTTTCCTATACACCACCTCTTTTTAGCTTTCTTTTATATGCTGTCTTTTCGAATAGTTTTTAAGCTTTTGAAGGCCAAAGAAAGTCTTATCATTTAGTATAATGCTCGGTACATAGGAAGTGCTTAATAAATGCATCCCTTAATTGAATGAATGGTGATAGCAGAAATAACAAGGATCCATAGATAAAATCATGTTTCGATGAAATATAAAGTAGATTTTATATAAACTTTAATATTTTATTTAATATTTATATAAATTTGAGGAAATAGATTTCATAAACATGTCATATGTATATGTCTAGATATATTCCCTACCTCCAAAGAAGAACTGATTAATTCTACTTAATTTTATACTACTATTTTAAAGAGTAATAATCTACCTAATTTAAAATTTTAAACTGTGGTCACAGCTATTGAAATTTGTTTCTTTTTCTTCCTTCAATGCCCATGAAATACTTTTCTGAGTCTATCTATTGTATTCTCAAGTTTTAGAAAAATTTAAACAGACACTTACCTAAAAGAAAATCCTTCATATCTTTAATAACCGTGATTATCAAGCTCAAACTGAAATGGTTAGTTGCCCAAATAGTATCTAAATAGAAACACTTATTAATCAATCTATTTATCCTCCCTTATAAACAGTAACCAATATTCTATTTGTATGCTAATAAACACATATTTGAAAATTAATCTAATATTTAAATTTGTGTTTCTTGCCTGGTTTACAATGATATAAATATGATGGAGGAAAAAAAATCACACAGAGAGAAATTCTAATGACTTGAAATAGAGCCAGAAAGCAAGTGATGAACATCATGTGGTAATCTTAAAGTCTCTATGTATGTGGCAAGGTAGATATGAATGCATATACATTTATTAATTGATAGAGATGTGGAAAATGATTTTAAAAGAAATTTTATATTTTGTGAAGAACACTATTATTTTGATGCTATGCATTAATTATTATTTTGGCATTTTCAATATCATTTTGAGGTATTAAATTATTTAGTTTTATGCAGTTAGTTATCCCAGTTTCTTATCTTAAGTCACTTTGAGGGTAGAGTTAATTCTAGATTCTCAAAGCTTTTCCAGCAAAATGCAAGTCCACAGAAATCCCAAACAAAGTGGACAGTCTTTGAACAGAGCCAAGGATTGACAGACTATAATTTAAAGATAAGGGTAGTCACATCCTCAGGATAGTTAGAGGATGATTTTTTTTCAGGCATAGCAGAGCTCTAAAAAGACTCAAAAACAAATCAGTAATACATAGTAAGTGTATCGCTTGTACAGTAGAAAGCGACTTTTACTTATGAAATCTCAGATCCTCAAAAAATAGTGTATATTATAAGATACTGTAATAATAATGATGATTTAAGTATTAGCATTAAAAACTGCCTATGTAAGGCTATTACTATAGGAAATTATGAAGTTGACATTTTCATTTTAATAAGGCAATGTTGTCAAATGGTCATTAGGTTTCATGAATGGCTTGCCTGATAGTGTCATTACTACTTAGCCTAGATCCTAGAACTCACCACTTCAGGATATTTAGTCTTCAACAGTATCCCATCTGTCCAGCAAAATTTGTCAGTATCACAGAAAACTGGATGGCATTAAGAAAGATTAAAGAGAAAGAGAATAGGAGCAGTAGAAGAAACAAGATATGGCACTTTCTCTATTTGTTCATGTAATTTGATTTTTCTACAATATATTCTAATTTACTACAGACAACTTGATTTAGCAGAATTTATTTTGTATTTTTCTATTGTTTTGAGCACACCAGATTTTTTTTAAATTTAGCATCAAGAATCTATTTTCTATTTCATATTTCATGCTTTTCGTAAAAATATGCCCCCAAGCATCACAGTAATATATTCTAATGCCATGAAAAGGTGAAACAGAATATGAAGAAGCAATACGGAGTGAAATTCACAATGAAAATTCAGAATATTACATTGCATTTCACAGTACAAAATGCAATTCTAGTTTATAGCAACTTTTTACTTAATCATGAACTTCTGAAAAGGAGAAGGAAAAAAAAATGAAAGCAGTTAAAAAGGAATCTCTGTAAAATTCAGTGTGCTTCTCTTTGATTCTTCTCTGTCATTTATTCCTCACAATCACTTGGCAAATCATGACCCTTTCTATACTAGCTCTTATATCATCATCTTCCCCTTTATGTCTTATCATTTTTTCCCTACCATACTGGAACTTAGCTAGTACATTATTCTTTCCTTATCACTGCTGCCTTAGTTGTCTTCTTGTATTCACATTGTGAGAGTATTATTACAATTCTTGCACCATAGTCTCCCTTTATACATGAAAGACCAGGGTACAATTTAGGGATCTCACATTTCTCTGTCTCTTTGTTTACATTTAAGTAATAGCTAGGAATTTCTTTACTTGCCATCTTCTCTATGGCAGTCATCAGTTTCTCTTAAAAGAATTCAGGCTAAAAAGGCTCAAAAGTTGCAACAGGCTTCATTGCTTGTAACATATAACTTTGTCCTAGCTGATGATTTAGAAAGGCAGAGGTCAGAGTTTATTTTGCTACATCAGGGATTTTTTTAACTTATGAATAATATACACTCGCATGTACATACACAAACCACAACCATGATCACCATCACCGCTACTATTTCTATAACCACGACAGCTACTTTTACTGCTGCTGCTTTTTCATCTACCCAGTACAAACTATTTCAAGCTTTTTTCAAGCCTTCTATTATGCAATTCTTTCCTACCATGTCTCATAGCCTATATTTAAAGTTTTCATGAAGTTACTATGGGAATAATTCCCTTCTTAATAATATAAAGCAGTTCAGCTCATGGTGAATTAGTTCCCAAGCTCTCTTCCAGCTTGCATCAGCATCTTCTACTAAGTCTTCAAGTTGAGAATAACTTTACAATTCTGTTTTTTCTCTTTTTCTTGGCTTCCTTATATCACTTTGTTAATCTTCAAGGAAAAGAGATACAGGGCAAAGTCAGAAACTTCAGGATATTATTCAATTCAGGTACAACTTACTCAAATTAAAGAGAGCAAACCTACTATGAGCCTAAAGTCCTCTATAAACCTCCATTTCACTAAACTTTTTCTTAAGTTCTCTACTTCTGCACTGTTGAAAAAGCTCAATTTGCTTGTCATTTTCTTTACAGATCTGCAACAATATTTTCTAAACTTTTCTTATCCTTCCCGGAACCATTTCATCCGTTCTTCTCAAGAACTCTGGCTCATAATTCACATTTATAATATGCTCAGAACATTATCCATTGATGGTTCACCATGTTATGGAGTTCATTCTGGGTTGCTGAAGATTTTGCCATTGGATAATTGTAAGATGAAGCATATCATCACAGACTAGAAAGATTCCAAGATTGCATCTGCCATTTGAGGACAAGCATATTTATAAATATAAGTTAATCACCAAGATTTCTACCAGAAGATGAAGGTTTAAGTCAAGGTAATCAATTAAAAATATTTACTAAAGTATAGGTGGCTACACTGTCTGCATTTAGAAAAAGACTTCACAGTGTCACTGATCCTTCAAATATTATAATCACCATAATGCAATATGTTTGAAAAAGTAAGGAAAAATATTGTACAGATAAAGGGATAGTCAGTGAAAATTCAAAAGAACTTTTAAGGTTCAAATCATGTTAGTGACAGAGCCAGAGCTAGAAACAATTAATCAATCAATATTTATTTAGTAACTATTATGTGTCAGGAGCTATGTTATGATGTGAAGATACACAAAAGATATTATTCCTGTCTTCCAGGCCCTAATTTCATTTGAATTCATTTTTTTAATATTCTGACTCTTTTTTTTTCATTATATGCATTCCTAAAACAATATTTAATGTCTAGCATATCCTGGATTCTTCCCTACCTTACCAAATTATTTCTCTTCCAACATTCAAATACTTCTTGAAGTAATTTACCTTTAGAAATAGAAGAACAAAAAATTAAAGGAACTAGAATAGACAAGGAGGAGATAAAACAACTCTTTCCAGTTGATATGATGATATACTTAGAGAATCCCAGAAAATCCCTCAAAAAAGTATTTGAAACAATTCCCAGATTTAGCAAAGTTGCAGGATATAAATAAACTCATAAAAATCATCAGCATTTTGCATCTTGCAAAGCCTAAAAGCAAGGCATATAACGAGAAGTTCCATTTAAAATAACTGTAGACAAAGTAAAATATTTCAATGTCTACCTGCCAAGACAAACCCAGGAACTATATGAACACAACTTATTTGAACACAATTACAAAATGCTTGTCACAGAAATAAAGTCAGATATAAAAAATTGGAAAACTATCAACTGTTCATGAGCAGACTAAGCTAATATAATAAAAATCACAATTCTACCAAAATTTGTCTATTTGTTCAATGCCATACCAATCAAACTGCCAAAATTATGTTATAGAACTAGAAAAATAATAACAAAATTCATCTGGAAGAACAAAAGTTCAAGAATATCAAGTGAATTAATGAAAAAAAAAATACCAAAGTATGGTTTTCTAAAAGTATCAGACCTAAAACTATATTATAAAGCAGTAGTCATCAAAACCATTTGATACTGCCTAAGAAATAGGGTGGTGGATTAGTGGAACATGTTAGATACACATAACACAATAATCAATGGATAGAATAATCTAGTATTTGATAAACCTCCAAACTGCAACTTCTGGGACAAAAACTCACTATTTCACAAAAGATGCTGGGAAAACTGGAAAATAATATTTTAGAATCTCAGTTTAGACCTATATTTCACCCCCCCCCCCATTCCAAAATAATGGGTATATGATTTAGGCATAAAGACTGATACCATAAGCAAATTAGGAGAACAAGGGATATTTTATCTATAAGATCTTTGAAAAAGAAAGTAATTCACTACTAAAGAAGGAGTAGAGAACATTATTAAATGCAAAATAGACAACTTTGATTATATTAAATTAAAAAAATATGCAAACAAAACCAAAACAAACAAGGTTGAAGGGGAAGCACAAGCCTGGGGGGGGGATATTTACAACCAGTGTTTCTGATAAAGTTCTTATTTCTAAAATATATAAAAACTGTGGCAAGTTTATAAGAATACAAGTCATTCCCCAAATGATAAATGGTCAAAGGATCTGAACAATTTTCATATGAAGAAATTAAAGCCATCTATAGTCATATGAAAAAAATGCTCTAAATAACTATTGATTAGAGGAATGCAATTAAAACAGCTTAGAAGCACTACTTCACAACCCTCAAATTGATTAAGATGACAGGAAAAGATAATGATAAATGTTGGAGGGGATGTGGGAAACTGGGACACTAATATATTGTTGATGGAGTTGTGAAAGATTTCAAGAAAGCCACAATCACTGCTGCCACAATAGCCATCACCACTACTGCTGTTGCTACTGCTGCTATACAGCACTTTATTTTGACCAAATACTTTATAAATGTCAATTCATTTTAACCTCACAACAGCCCTGAGATGTAGGTGCTATTATTATCTCAATTTTATAGATTAACAAATTAAGGCAAATTAAGGCTAACTGACAATCACAAAGCTACTAAGTATTTGACCCATCATTTGAACTTAGGTCTTCTTAACTCCAGAGACAGCATTTTATTCACAGTTTTGATGATTAATTGTAATGATAACAATATGGAGGATTTGGGGGAAATGTAATGAGAATGGTTAAAGTCAACATAATCTTGTTTATTTCCTTGAATCAATCAAGCAATCATGTTATCAATAGGTTACCAAAGACTATGTTGGGAATATACAAAGATCAGAGGATTTTTTTTTCTTTTTGCTGAGGCAATTGGGGTTAAGTGACTTGCTCAAGGTCACACAGCTAGGAAGTGTTAAGTGTCTGAGACCAGATTTGAACTCAGGTCTTCCTGACTTCACGGCTGGTGCTCTATCCACTGCACCACCTAAATGTCCCTCTCTTCAAGCATTTAAAAGGAAATCATGGCAGGGAAAAACAGTAAAAGTTAATATATAATTACATTTGATTTCTTTTAAAATTGCATTTATAGGCTTTCTTTGATATTCTGTCTTTTATTTGTATTCTAAGAAGAGATCCCCATGATTGGTGAGAATGCCAATTGGGTCCATGACCCCCTAAATAACTTAAGACACCCTAATGTTATGTATGAGATGTGGAAAGATCATTTAAATTAGAGGGAAAAGAGATTAGACTTCTATGTATTCCCAGAAAGCAGAGCTAGGCACAAAAGTTAGAAGTTATAAAAAAGTGAGGGACCAGATGGACTAATCTCTCTAACTAAATGCCATAATGCATCTCTAAAATTGCACAAAATAATTAATGGCCAATGACCAATAATTAATAACTAATATAAACATAGTGTTTTAAGATTTATGAGGATTTTCTCATCCACATACTGCGAAATAGTTATAAAAAAAGGGAATTTTAGGTCCAGAGAGGCTAATTCAAAGCCAGATAGTTAACACTCCAACCTTGACAAGAAACCAAGACTTTAACACTAAGCTGAATTTTCTTTCCAAGTCATCATAAATTTCAAATAACAAACTTGTGCTGGTTCCCATAGCTCTCTGAGATTCACCCTCTCTTCAGTACTGTTCCCATAACTGTCACTTTTTACCATGCCTACTGTCCACTGAGGAAAACTCCTATATTGTTTTAAAAATCCCAGCTTTTGAAATCTATTGCCCATGTCCTTCATGATTCAAACTGTTTGAGTAGAAAGAAAAATAAAACCACACATGCAGGTGTTGATTCTCCCACTCTGATTCATTACAGGCCACATCTATAATCAATACACAGTCAAATCAAACAATTGGGTTGGATACACTTATCTTAAAAAGAGATAGCCAAAGAGAGAGGAAGAAAACAAGCTGCTCACTGAAATACTAATTTATACTGAATCCTTCTTAAGTCAGGTGGATAGGGAAAAAAAGAGCTTACCTTAAGATGGGCCAAAAGACAATAGACACAGTGGTCTCTTTATCATCAGAGAACAACTAGTGTACCTTTGTTAGGTCTGTTTTTTAATAGTCTACTTGAACTGTCCATATGGAGGGAGAAATGAAATAGTCTTTTGGGGTAATTGGCATTTGGAACTGCTACCTACATAACAGTATTATCAAATGCTCTAATAAATGTACAAGGAAACTGTCAGAGAAGGATTAAATCAAAAGATCAGCATGATTAGAAGAATAATTCCTTTCATATAGCAATTAGCATACTATCCATTGTAACACTGTAATATAGAGGCAATAAAACAAAATGGTGAAACACTGTGGAACAGTAATTGAAGCCCTGTACCTGGAATCAGAAAAACTTGGAGTTGAACCTTAATTTAGACTCTGATTATTTATGTGATCACAAACTTCTCAGCAAAAACAAAGTAGTTGGATTCAATGATGTTAAACATTGCTTATAACACATAATACTAATGGCTAATATGAACATAATAACATATATGTACAGGCATGTGTATATGTAGAGATTTCTATATCTATCTATATAGATGTATCTTTAGGAAATATATCTATCTATATAAATACATATGTAGATATAGCTATTTATACCTAGATACACACATTTAAATATGTGTTTATGTATATGTATGTGCATGTAATTGATGCTTATAACAACACTGTGAAGTAGATGCTATTATCCATGTTTATAGATAAGGAAACTGGTGTTGAGTGAAGCTATTACTTGTCCAATTTGTAAGGTTAATATTCATTTGAGGCAGAATTAGATGGGTCATCATCATTAAAAAGTATTCCCCCTCCCCATCCTTCCCTCCTCTTCTTCCCCATCCTCTTCCACCTCTTCCTTCTACTTTGGATTCTATCATCTCAAGATTTGAGTGTTTTCTATGAGAAATATAAAATGACACCAAAGAAAAAAATATCAGAAAAAGAGCCAGTGGTACATCTGTAAGAAATCTATGCTTCAAATTCCACCATTATAAATATACCTTGGATTAATTACAAGATAGTTTAAAGAGGAAAGATTACAAAAGAATGAAAAAGTCAATAAAAACAAAACTAGAGAAAACCAGAAATCTACTGATTTTTCCATATTATAAACTATCTATAAGAAAAGTCTATGATAAAAGACCTTTACATACAGTATAGAAAGGATCACATTAGGCAAGATTCTGGTGGTGTAATGTTTCCAAATCTGAAGCAGTGAAATGGTCTGTTCAGATGACACTATCAAAGTTATTGTCAATGAAAATTTGAGAAGGGAACAAATTAGCATTCCCCAAATATTTTCAACAGCCAATTGAACATCTTCCTAGTCAAACAACTGACTCTGAGGTTTAGAAAATATAGTCCTGTGTTCACTGTTTGTTGGTTTTGTCTCAAAGCATTTTTGACTTAGTAAAACAAAACAATGCCTTCAAAGCTATTCCAAAAGATTCCTTTCTTTTCTATGGATAACCACAGACACAAGTAAAATGTGATGATCATTTGATTATCAACATCAAGGGAGACATGCCTGACAAAGGTATTTGCAAGGACTATGCAGAGTCTAAATTGAAGAGGTCTTACTGATATATTAGTAAGTTTTAACTTTTTTCTTGTCTAATGGACCTCATTGCCAGATGGACTTAGACTTTGAAACCTTTTTTTAGAATTTTTTTAAATTGTATTATATATACATGGATATTCCTATAATACATTTATACCTATATGCATATATACAACACAGATAATACATTTAAAACATTACAAATGCATACATGTAAAAGAACAAAGGAAAGAAATTATATTGAAATACAATTATCAAAACATTAAACAACCCCTTTGAATTCCAATGTAAAGTTATTTCATCTAATGTAATTTGATGAGATTCTCCATATGATGTTTTTTGTAAATCAAATGACTACCTGGAGCAACTCAGAGCATTCACAATAAAATCACTTTCTCTCAAAACAACAACAACAAAAGCAGCCTAGCAATTCACATTGGAATGAAACAACTGGAAGTAGAACATCCATTGTCCATATTTTAATATGAAAGTAGATGCATAGTCAAGGTAGGCAATGTGGCAGAATTAAAAAAAAAGTTCTGGATTTAGAGCCAAAGGGTCTCAATCAAAATTCTGGTTCTGCCCATTCTCACTCACATGTTCTTAAACAAGTCATTTCTCCTTTCTGAATCTTGATTTTCTTGCCTGTCAGATATAGAATTGAATGACTTTTCAGGTCTCTTGTTCTAAATCTTTAATTCTAAGAGTATCCATCTTGGATAGACAGCACAGATGGATAATATCCTTGGCTCTCATATGAGCAGGAAGATGAGAGCGTGTGAGCTAGATTGCATTAGGGAAATTTTATAGTTCTTTCAATGATATCAATTCAACAAACATTCACTAAGCATTTAAAGCATTCCTTTCCTCCAAAATCCAGCTTTTCAATATTCACATTCTCCCTGTGATGCTCTCTGTCCAGTCACAAATCATGAAGCACTTTGTAATACTGATAATCCAAAGTTCAATTGGAAATGCATAGATGGCTCAATTTCACTGTATTTATCAATGTTCCAGGCAACTCTCTAATGTCCTTATTTACAGACAAGTTACTAATCTGCTTTGGTACAAGATATTTCTAAGCTAGAAATTCCTTCCACCAATTGAATTATACATCACAACCCACTACCACACACCAGGAAAAAATAGTCAGAAGCATTTGCCAACAAGTCACTATTTCTTTCATATGAATTCTGAGTTAAAGTAATAGAATATTTGTGTGTACATATTCACACACATTTTTAAGCATAGTTCTTTATGACCTCAAACTACTAATTCCTGTCATAATAAAATCTTTAAATTCACTATCAAATGTCTATTTATTTTTGGACTATAAACCAAGAGATAATGCTTCTACTTTTTAACAAAAATATATCATTAAGAAGAAAGCTCTACAAAACAACCTACTTTTATTACTCAGAGGGATTTATTTTGATGTATTTGAATTTTTTCAGCATACTAAAACTCCTGGGACTTGTTTATACATTTGAAAATTTATTATTTCCTTTTAATTAAATTCACATGAGCTTTCAAGCAATTAAGTTACAACAGAGTGCTGCTTTATTCTCTTCTCCCCAACCTCCCTCCCCAGTGATGAGAAAATGGAGTAGATATATGGAAATTAAATCTCCAAGTACTGTTTAAATCTCCAAGTACAAGTAATATTTTATACAAGACAATGATGATGGGAAAATAAATGTTTCCCCATAAAATGTAAGGATAGCTAGTAGCAACCAACAAATCTTATTCTTCTAGTCATGCTAGCAATTAGCATACATTCAAAGTGCCTGATCTGTTAGGAATAATTACAGGAAAAGCACCTTTTCCCCTATATTCTAATTCTGGAAGTTGTTCGTTTTTTTCTTTTCTTTTCTCTCTTTCTTTCTTTTTTTTGGGGGGTGGTTGGTGAGGGAAGAAATACATTCCAGTACTGCATATCAACAATTACTTTGTAACTTAGAATCTTAGTTCATTGAGTGAAGCCTGAGGAGTTAAATGATTTCTTCATGGTCACATAGTGACAATGTGTCAAAGGTTGGTTTTGATGGCAATCTGTACTGTATCTTCTACTAGTAGGAGAATTAAAAGTAGGGAATTATATAGTAGTGTCAAAATGGAAGGTATAGATCTTAATCCTCTTCTTGTCTGAGATTTACTTCAGATTTACCTTGGTCATGAGCCAATATTGAAAGAAGAAAAAGACTGTCATCCAATGTTATCTCCAGTTTATCCCTCATACTGATCTTCTCACCCTTATAGTCATTATATTAGCCATACTATATTCACTATTACCAATCTCCTCTACTTTGGGGTCCGTGAAAGAAAGAAAGCATCTCAAGCATCAGGAAAAAAGACCAAAAATTGTAAATGTCCCTGCACTGAAAGGAGAGTATATAAATATAATAATGTGCTTATGTCACTAATAATTACTTTTTGAGTATAAATTGCCACCTAGTACAGGCTTGTCAAACTAAATCACTGAAGGCTTTTGAGCAGGACACTGGAATTTCCAGAGGCAGAAATTATAAGATAAGGGGCAGCTAGGTGGTGCAGTGGATAGAGCACCAGCCCTGAAGTCAGGAGGACCTGAGTTAAAATTTGATCTCAGACATTTACAAACACTTCCTAGCTGTATGACCCTGAGCAGGACACTTAACCCCAATTGCCTCAGGAAAAAAAAAAGAAATTATAAAATAGCCTCCATATTTCTCTGATATCCTCATAATATATAAATAGTACCAAGTACCAATAGTATCAAGAAGACTTTAAGAGGTGGTGAATTCCTGTGGTGAATTTATATGAAAACATGAATTTGAGTCACATAGCATGGGAAAAAAATGTGTTGCATTATTCATCCTTAGAAGGACTATCCCCACCCATTGATAAGCTCATAAATCCATCAAACTATTGAAATATTAGGATGTAATATGAACTGAAGTGGTAAGTTAGAGAGTTATTTCAGTATTCCAGGAAGGGATAATGAATATTTGAATTAGAATAGTAGTAATGCAAATGGAAAGCAGGGGATGGATGTAAGAAACATAGAGGTAAAATGAACTGGACTTGACAATGGATATTGTCAAGTATATGGAAATGTGGAAAGTATAAGAAATGGAGAAATTAAGGATGATGTCAAGGTTTTGAGATTAAAAGACTGACACGCAGTATTATTGTTAAACGAGAAATTAGAAGATAAGATTTTAGAGAGAAAATAACAAATTTTATTTAGATCATGTTGATTTTTAGGAATTGAAGGAAAATCTTCTCATCCATTGATTATTGAATTCATCCAACAAATCTTTATTAAGTACTAAATAAAAATCATAATTCTACTTTTGGGTATTCCAGAATTCATGGATTACCTAAAATATAGTACTTACTCTCAAGAAATGTATAATCCACTGTGAGAGAGATAGAAGAAAGTTGGGGATATAAGTCAGAAGCTTATTGTAGAAGTTAGGATTAGAAATAAAATTTATTTGAACACAGTTCACATGGAAATAAGGGAAACTGAAGAAATGAATTAGATTGTTTAAGACACTAAGCATAATTTAGAAAGGACCCCAAATCATACTAACATAATTTGTCCTAACAGAGAAGAAAAATGACTAAATTCTAAATATGCTCAAATTTGCAGTGACAATTTTTTTTTACTTATAACAATGATATGCATAATCTATCAAGTAGTGCTATCCAGCATTACAGCATATGGAAAATTTCCAGCTGGGAAATTTGCACCGGGACAATACAGTCCAAATTCTTCATTTTTCAGAGAAGGAAACTAAGCTCTGGAAATTGATTTGTCCAACATCACTCAAGTTACAAGGAAGAGGTGCTTTGTTCTAGCATAACATAAATTTTGTAATTTATCTGCTTTCATACATTCATATTCAGCACACATTTGATAATAAAATACTAATAAAAAACTACTATCCTCATTTTAGTTTGTAACTCAAAAATTATTAGGTAGAGTATTATATTGCATTTGTAAAAACAAAACAGCTTTCAGAATTTTATATAAGATGTTAAACATATGGGTAGAGTAAAAGAACATTATTATTATATTTTTAAAATAAATGGTCTCACTTTTATCTATTTGCATAAGTCAAAAAGTATATGCATATAGCCATTTGTGACTCTACACGCTACTAGTTCCAAATTACATTCCAGAAGTATGATACAGATGAAATTGGGTCTAACAGAGGAGCAGGTGTTAAAGGGATAAAAACCAAGACTACTACGGGTGTCTCTTTGGCTAGCTTCAATACCAGCTGCAATTGGAACAATGCTAGAGAATACCAGTTTGATTTTCTAGCTTTTCTCTAGCTTGCCAATACAAGCCTTTTTGCAAATGGGAACACATAAAGAAATATATGCCATATGGAAAAACACCATCTGATGAGTGTATTCCAAAAGGTGGTCCATTAAAAGGAAGGGGGGTGGTGGCTTCATTTATTCATATGTTGCTTTAAATAAAACTTGGTTAAACTGGGCTTTCTGTGTAAATGAAACCTCACAGGATTATAATTGTTCATGATTACTGTAGGGGATGCATTTAAGCTCACTATAATTATGCAAAATATAGAAGTTGTTAATTGTAGATGTTGTTTTAGCTCAGGTATGTATTAAATTAGATGATTTCTAAAGTCCATTTCAACTCTTAAATTTCATGATTTTGTAATTATCTCCCAGGAACTGCCTGGAATTTTTCCACTGGAAAGGAATCATTTCCATCTATTCCTATGGATAGTGTCATTTATTACTTGAGAAATAACTTATTATAAACTAAACTTTTACAACATCATTTAACTAAAACTTAAACCACATATGGGATAAATTTTTAACCAATACTTCCAAATATGAAACTTTTTTTAGATGATGAAGCTGATGGAAAGTCAAAAGAATTGTTTTTCTCTGCTCTCACTAAATTTATCTGAAATGCCACTAAAT
Source organism: Myrmecobius fasciatus (assembly GCA_023553655.1). NCBI lineage: Eukaryota > Metazoa > Chordata > Mammalia > Dasyuromorphia > Myrmecobiidae > Myrmecobius > Myrmecobius fasciatus. Next base: position 70,815 of record JAJPUD010001282.1, read on the forward strand.
TTGGCATATGCATATAAATGAGAGAAGAAAGAAAAGAAAGATGAACATCTATGGAAGAGAAGGGATAAAGAAGAATATATTTTATTGACATGTAATTTCTTTGGTGAAGGGAATTCCTTATAAGATAGATACTATTATCAATCAAGATTCATTATCTAGATAATTGAAATGAAAATAATTGCATTTAAATGAATTCAGAAGGAAACACAGAGAAAACTTGTGAGGGGTTTTGTCTTCTATTTTTCTTTCTTTTACTATCTTCTAACTGTGGGCAAATCACTTAATTTCTTTTAAACTCAGTTTTTTTTTTTCATCTGCACAAATATCACCTCTAAACTCCCTTCTGTGTCTCAATATATGTCACTAACATAATCACATCTAAATGTGTCTATATTGTCATTATATATATATATATATATATTCCTGAAATACACTATCTTCCTCATTTTCACCTGTCATATTCTTTATTTTCAAGACTGGCTTAATTTGACTTCCACCACCTTCATGAAGTTCTTTCTACTTTCCACGGGTATTAGTACTTTCTCCCTTCTCAATTTTCCTTGTACCATCCTCATTTGTATACATATTTTAACTACCCAGAAGGATGTAATTTTCTGGACATTGTGATTATTGTGTTTTTGTCTTGTATTCCCATAGCTGTTTTTTTTTGTTTGTTTGTTTATGTACCCTAGGTAAAGTTTGTTGAACTTGAGAAAAGCTAAATTTTCTTCTGTACTAATAAAATAAGATGAAATTAAGCTTTTGAATACTTTTACCTTTGTATAATTATGGAGACTAATACCATTCCCAGATACAATTTGTCTTTTTATATGGTATTTAATGTGGACATATTTCTAAAGACATAACCTTGTCATAATTTATCTAGAACTTAACACAAATTTCTCACTTTGTCATACTCTACAATTAAAATTCACAAATTTCTCTCGTATGGAGTGTACAAATTACAATTAAAAAATTAATGCCATTCTGGTTGACTTGTAATTTCTTTTTATGATTGTTTTCAGTGAATTGCATAAATGTAAACAAGTCAAATTCTGTTTCTTAACACAACAAAATTGTTAATTTGCTCAATCTTAACAACATAGAACTTAAACCCTTTATTTATAAATTAGATATTCTTAAATCCCTAAAATACATTTACTTATAAATCAACAATTATTAATTAGTGAATGACAAAACCTAGTAAGAAATTCGTAATAAGAAACTTCATGAATTCTTTGCAGTATATGTAGGGATGTGTATTTGTGTGTGTGTGTGTGTGTTTGTGAACGTCACCCTGTTTTTATTAGAAATATAGCTCGATATTTCAAAATTACAGAAAATGATTAGTGGCCTCGTTTTTGAAATTGTAAATAAGAGACAGCATCTAAGATGCATAAAATATTACATTAGAGTACAATTCTTTATAGTCCCCGACAGTTATAACAAAGACACATGACAGCAATATAACTTCTCAAGTGTTCGGGAAGGCCAAAAAGACAAGTTTGCAATCACTTTAGTCCATTAAGTAATAGCAGGCAAACAGAATAAATTTTTAAGTTTGCATTTTATCTCTACATTCAAACAGATATCCTCTTGCAATCAGTCATTCAGAATGCTCCTTGACCTTCTGTCAAATCTGTCATTTCAAATTCTACTCTTAGAATACCCTTTCAGTGCATTCCTGCTATTAGGTTCCAAAATTCTTCTGAAGAACACCTTAAAAACACAAGATTTCTTTCACTATATAACTGTGTGTTCTCACTTCAATTGGACCATCACTTCTTTGAAATAAACCTTTTACTCATCTCTTGTCATTTTTCAAATTGCCTTACATGCAGTTGCCCACACACAAAATTCTAAATTGCATCTCTACGTCTTTGTACAGATTATAGGTTGAAGAAAGACCTGGTATGCATGTCCTTCAATTCTATACTCAGCTAAAAGGCTTTTTTTTTTTTTTACAAATGAATGAATGAATGAATGGGAAATAAACATCTAAGTGTCTACCATGTGTCTAGCAGTCTGTTAAGAACTTTACTGCTCCAAGCACCTTAGACTATGAGTTGCAGAGTACATAGAGAGCATAAAAGTAAAAAAAAAAAAGTTTCCTCACCCAAGAATTCCTCAAATCAACACAATGAAACGTCCAGCCCTTTTCCTCTCCTTAAGAAGGATAAACATGTTATTAAATATGAAGACAGTAGACTTCAAAGGAACTTTTTGTCATGTTGGTAATTGAAAATATAGGGGGAAAATTCCCCTTTGGTCTGATTCAGTACAGATCCATCTGTGGTACTGAATCTGTCACCATTTAACCATTTATCTATTTGTCTATCTAATCCATTCCTCAGATCAATGTCAAAAAATCACTTGCTTTGATCAGGCTTCTGTTTCATGGGGATGGGTCCTGTGTGTGTGTGTGTGTGTGTGTGTGTGTGTGTGTGTGTGTGTGTGTATGAGAGAGAGAGAGAGAGAGAGGAGGAAGAGAAGGAGAAAAAGAAGAAAAGGAGGGAGGGAGAGAGAGATACTTTCACTATCCACTTAAAAAATAATTAATGTGGATACCATAATATCAATGTGTGCTTCCCTTTACTAGACCAAATAGAGTCATTTCAAAATAGTAACCTTCCAAAGTTATGCATACTTTCTGATTTAGTACTCCTGAGGCTCACAGTTTACATTTAAGGCTCAGAATATTTTAGCATGATGACAAAATTCTTCATGATGGAAAAGTCAAACTATGGATCTATGAATACAGTACCCTTGAAGCAGGCAAATCTATTGATTACCTAGAGGAAAGCTACAGACACTAACAAATAAGCTGTAGTCTATGGAAACATCTCCTTTACCTGCATGAATTGACCGATTCAAATAGTTCTTCTGTTTATAATTTGTATCTATCCTTTAGTATTTACAAGCAACTGAAATCAAAATAGATATTCATGGATTGTGGAATAGCTAAATAAATTGTGATAATTAACAAAATGTAGAATCATACCACTAAACAAAATGAATCACAACAATTCAGAAAAATATGAATATATTTATATTGATTCAAAGTGAAGACTTAAGAGAACAAAATATAAAATGACTATAATGTAAATAAAAAAGGACAATTAAATGAAATTGTTGATGACCAAGCTTTGTGACAACATTCATCCCCTTCATTTCATTAGAAAAGTTTAGGGTTTCCATTTGGTACTGGATAAGAAATAGAGTCGTGGATCAGTGGAATAGGTTAGGTTCACAGGACAAAATACTCAATGACAATAGTAATCTAGTGTTTGATAAACCCAAAGACCCCAGGTTTGAGGATAAAAACTCACTCTTTGACAAAAACTGCTGGGATAATTGGAAACTAGTATGGAAGAAATTAGGCACTGACCCACACCTAACACCATATACCAAGATAAGGTCAAAATGGATTCATGATCTAGGCATAAAGAATGATATTATAAACAAATTAGAACAATGTAGGATGGTTTACCTCTCAGACCTGTGGAGGGGGAAGGAATTTGTGACCAAAGAAGAAGTAGAGGTCATCATTAATCACAAAATAGATAATTTTGACTATATCAAGTTAAAAAATTTTTGTACAAACAAAATGAATGCAGACAAGATTAGAAGGGTAGCAGTAAACTGGGAAAATATTTTTACATCCAAAGGTTCTGATAAAGGCCTCATTTCTAAAATATATAGAGAATTGAATCAAATATATAAGAATTCAAGCCATTCTCCAATTGATAAATGGTCAAAAGATATGAACAGACAATTTTCAGATGAAGAAATTGAAACTATTTCTGGTCACATGAAAAGGTGCTCCAAGTCACTATTGATCAGAGAAATGCAAATTAAGACAACTCTGAGATACCACTACACACCTGTCAGATTGGCTGAAATGACAGGAAATGATAATGATAACTGTTGGAGGGGATGTGGGAAAACAGGGACAGTGATACATTGTTGGTGAAACTGTGAACGGATCCAACCATTCTGGAGAGCAATTTGGAACTATGCTCAAAAAGTTATCAAACTGTGCATACCCTTTGACCCAGCAGTGTTTCTACTAGCCTATATCCCAAAGAGATTTTAAAGGAGGGAAAGGGACCCACATGTGCAAAAATGTTTGTGGCAGCCCTTTTTGTAGTGGCAAGAAACTGGAAATTGAAAGGATGCCCATCAATTAGAGAATGGCTGAATAAATTATGGTATATGAATGTTATGGAATATTATTGTTCTGTAAGAAACAACCAACAGGAAGATTTCAGAGAGGCCTGGAGAGACTTGCATGAACTGATGCTGAGTGAAATCAGCAGAACCAGGAGATCATTATACACGGCAACAATACTATATGATGATCAATTTTGATGGACATGGTTCTCTTCAACAATGATGTGATTCAAACCAGTTTCTATTGTTCAGCGATGAAAATAGTCATATATATCCTGAGAGAGGCCTGTGGGAACTGAGTGTGAACCACAACACAGCATTTTAACGCTTTCTATGAATATTTCCATGCATTTTGTTTTCCTTCTTAGGTTGTTTTTTTCTTCTTCTCGTTCTAGATCTGATGTTTATTGTACAGTAAGATAACTGTATAGATATGTATACATGTATTGTATTTGTCATATAATTTATCATATTTAGCATGTATTAGATTACCTGTCATCTAGGGGTGGGGGTAGGGGGATGGAGGGGAAAAGCTTGGAAAAAAAAAGTTTTTGCAAAGGTCAATGTAGAAAAATCACTCATATGTTTTGTAAATAAAAAGCTTTATTAAAAAAAAAGAAAAGAAAAAAAAAGAATAGTTTAGGGTTTGAAGTGGATGTAAAATATTGCATATGTTACCAATGCTATTGGCATTTCTGTATGTTTTGAAATTTTTCCCATATATCAGAAAATTACTTTAATGATAAAACTTTATGAATACAGAAAAATATATGTGTGTGTGTGTGTATATGTTATGCTGGAGAAGTAGAAGGTTTGCTAATATGAAATTCAGATTCAGGGAGGACACTGTTAAGAACTAGAAGGCGTAATTTTACAATATTAGAGGATATATTCAGATGATAATCAGAGGGGGTAGTAAACCATAAGAGGGCAGGAAGGTGTCTCTGACTTTTACTCTCTCCAGAACTCCTTGATACATCATATTTCAGCGAACACATACTTAAAAATATATTCCTATCTGAAATATAATATTCCTTCATGTTATTCAGTTATTTCAGTCAAGCTTGACTCTTTGTGATCCCAAAGATCTGCGATTTTCCTGGCAAAGATATTGGAATGGTTTGCCATATCTTTATCCAGTTTATTTTACAAAGGAGGAAACTGAGATAAACAAGATTAATTGACTTGCCCAGTGTCATGCAAGGAGTAAGTGTCTGAGGTCAGATTTGAACTTAAGTCTTCTTAACTCTAGGCCCAGCACTCTATATACTGCTTCAACTGGATGCTTATGTCATTCATGTAGATGTCAGAAAAAAAAAATTAATGTTGATTTTGTTAACTCTAGTTTTGTTTCTTCCATTAATACAGCCTATGCCACTGTACATCTGCATATATGTATGTATCTAAACTCCATAATTACTGGACATGTACTTTCTTTCAATGTATCTCTTCAGTGATTCAAACAGAGACAAAAAGACAGAGAGAGATAGAGACAGGGAAACACAGAGAGACAGACACAGACATAGAGAAAGAGAGAAACAAAGAGACAGAGACAGAGATAGAGACATACTCATTCAAAAAGAAAGCAGATCAGTTTGCTCCTGATAGCTATTGGTTTTAAGCAAACTAAAATGTAATAAAAAGAGCTCAGATCTACAGATCATTTTAAATAACAGAAGTAAATAATGTAGACTATACAAGACATCATTATAGCCATATAAGTGTTTAAATTTTATTGATGCTTTTTTTTTCTGGCTATGTGCTTGCTAATTAATAAACTTCAGTAATGTCACCATCAATTCCTTCAACAAAATACATTATTAAATATTTCCCCTTTCCACTATGTTTTAATTTGTTCATATTTTTATTATTTTTAATGAAGTTTTTGAAGAAAAGCTTTTAAGCCAATACAACTCTACTTCTCATTAAACAAATGGTTACTAATATTATTTTCAAATTTCCTACTCAGAAACATTGACTATTCAGGAGCATATTGTTGATGCCTTGTACTTATGAATATTTACTACATTTCTGTGGAAAGAAACCTATGTGACTTTCTCTCTTAACATTGAAAATGACTAATAATAAGAATTTTAACTAAAAATTCTTAAGAAGTAATATGGAATAAAGAAAATCACAGTAGGCCTGGAGTTAAGGAGATTCAAGTTAAAATTTCAGCTTATCAGCTAACTCAGAACATGGGCAAAAATTCCTTACCTTTTTAAAATTTCTGAATTTTCCTCATTATGAAAAAAAAAGTACAATAATGCTTAAAGTACTTACCCCATGATTTCTAGATAAAACCTGACTTCTGAATCATCAAGACTTGTATTCAAGCCTCCCTTCTACCATAACTATATTATTCTGGACATGGATTCTCCATAATCTAGGGAATTCTCTTAATAATTTTAAGTTTTAAAGCATCTGCTATTAGCATTGATAGAGAGGATTTAGTTGTCAGTATTCCTCTACATAGTTAAAATGAGAGATCGTGAATCTCTTTCACAAAAAAGTAGTTCCTCCAAAAAAAAAGTTTCTATAGATTCCAATTTAATAGGTTTTCACTTTGCAGAACATAAATTTGCTATACAAATGTTAGCTATTGCCATTATATTTCAAAAACATGTAATCATTAAAATTGAGTTTAATATTATGATATTTTCATAACAGGTTTCACAGTTATGTGACACAGGCAAAATAACTGTAAAGTGAATGAAAAATATGTTTGATCAAAAATAATTTTAATTTTTTGAAAGAAACCAAAAGTTTAGATATTAATCCAAAAGTGTAAAACCTTCATGGGTTTATAAGGGGAAATTTAGGGATCATATTATCACAGATTTAGAACTGGAACTAAAGGGATTACTGGGTTCAGGACCATGTTTTATAGATAAGGGAATTGAGCTCAGAAAAGTAAATGAATATGCTCAGGATCCAATAACTATTAAGTTACTGGGCATATTGAGGGCTATCTTTGGTTCAAAGGAAGAAATGTATTTTGAAAGCACCTTGGCAGATATGAAAGTTATATTGTTTTCAGTTGTTAACAATTATGCTGCTGTTGCTGATAATAACAGGTAGTAGTATCTCTAGTGGCAGAGACTTTCATATTAGCCATGATTGGGTCTTCCTACATGCTTAAAAAATTTTAGTGCAGCTAGTTGGTGCAGTGGATAGAGCACCAGCCCTGAAATCAGGAGGATCTGACTTGAAATTTGGCCTCAGACCTTAACACTTTCTAGCTGTGTGACCCTGGACAAATCACTTAACCCCAATTGCTTCAGCAAAAAAATAAAGTTATAATAATTAATTTATGTGACTGATAATGATGATGATATTTATGATACTGTTGATAATGATAAACAAAGAGAGATCAGAATTTTGAGAAACAGTCTATAAAAATGTGACTATTTCTGTCATTCTCTAAATCAAATAATTTCTTCTTTCCTGCACAGGTGGCTCTAATTTTGTACATATCTGACATTTGGGGGAGAGGAAGTTTCCAATGATAGAGTTGTGTTCAACAAATAGAGGGAAATAATCTGAATACATACAAACACACACAACCATCTGACGTTAGATTTTGTTTTTGATATATATGGGCATCTTTATTTCTCTAACAAATGGAAATGAATATGAGAAAGAAATTATGCAGCAAAATAAAATTAGATTAAAATGCCATGTGCTATTGCTCTACTTTTTGGTTTAGATGTGAAAGGGAAAAGTGAGGGAGGGAAGGAAGGAGAGAGACAGAGAGAGAAAGAGAGACAGAAACAGAGAGACAGTGACAGAGATAGAAACATAAAAAAGAGACACACACAAAGAAAAAGAGACAGAGACAGATACAGAGATAGAGACATACACACACATAGAGAAAGAGACAAAGAGAAAAGAGACAGAGAGATCCGAGAGAACTCACAGAGAAAAAGAGAGAGAGGAAGGGAGAAAGAGGATTAGAGAGGGAGAAGAGAGAGTGAGAGACAGAGATAGTAAGAGAGAGAGAGTGAGACAAAGAAACAGAGAGACAGACAAAAAGAAAGGGACAGAGACAGAGAAAGAAGGAGACAGAAAGACAGAGAGATACACACCAACAGAATCAGAGACAGAGAGATACACACACACATACATAAAGACAGAGAGAGAGGGAGGGAATGGGTAATAAAGAGAGAGAAAAAGAAATATATAGAGAGAAACAGACAGAGAAAGAGAGAGACAGAGACAATCAGAGACAGAGAGACAGAAACAAAGAAAAGTGACTCAAAAAGTAAGAGAGAGAGTCGAAGAGAGGCAAAGACAAAGGGACAGAAAGACATACAGAGAGAGAAACAGAAGGCATAGAGAAGAGAGAGACAGAGTGAGAGTCACAGAAAAAGTGTGAGAGAGAGACAGAGAGGGACAAAGACAGGGCATCAGAGTTGGATAGAATCAGTGAAAGGAAAACAGAGAGCTACAGAGACAATCATTTAAAGAGCTTGAGACAGCAAAGAGTTTAAAGATGCAGCAACAGACATTCTACTATTTTAGAAACATTGTGCAAATAACAGTAATTTTTTTTTCTCATTAACCAGTATAGTAGCTCTAAAAGCCTAGATAAGAAAGTAGGTGAACAAACTGTTAAGTAATTGCTGATCTGGGAAGTCCAACATTCAGGGTTCTTTTATGGCAGAACAGTATTTACAGTGTTTCATTAATATGCCAAGAAATGTTGCTGATTGGCTATGTACTCTATGAAGACCTGAAAAGGTCTATAAGAAGAATTGATGTCTTTAAGATTGAAGTTCCTCCAAGAAAAATTTTCTTTAATAAGGTAATGCAACTCGATTTCAGGTCACTTTGTCTATTTACTTTATTTGGCCTGCTGTTTTTTCTCTATTGATTGATAAAATCCACTCTGGGCTTTCTAGGAACCCAGGCTGAGGAACTTCCACTCATCACTACCCCAAATAATAAGGGTATAAATTGTGTATTGCATGAGTTATGGCTGTGATTTATCACAGTGGTTCGAATTACACTCTCCTAGCTCAACCTGGGAACATACTGTTAATACTATCTATGATATTCAATAATGGTGCCTATGGCATGGACATTCTGGATTCACATTGTGGTTGTGCTTGGCTTCTAACAATCATAGATGCTTTAGGATTATATCATATAAATAAGTGGATAATAAAAAGTTTGATGTAAATTGAGGTATTCAATTACTTAATTAAAAAAGCATTATTTCTTGAATACATTTTTTTTTTTTTACCGTAGGAAGGAAAGGAATGAATTACATGTGAGGTAAAAAATGGATTCAATATTATCAAAATAATTAGCTTTTATTGTAATCCTTAGCATTTCCCATAAGCAGAAGCAGACATTCCAGTTCAGGTGTATTAACCTTGACTGCACAAATAACATGAATTTCTATTTAACATTTCACTGGCAATATAAATTTAAAGGTGTAGTTAGGGCATCTAAGTAAAATTTTTTTAAATGCCAATTTGATTATTAAAAAAACCACAAAATTAATAAAATTTCTGATAATGTTCTAATAAAAATATTTAAGATAAATTCCATCTCCCGGCCCCCCAGCAAAAATAAAACCAAAGAAAAAATAAGCAGAAAAAATCCTTTCGTCATTAATGGTATTTCCATAGTGACCAGTCATGAAAGAAGTCATTCCCCCTGAGAGTTTTTTAAGGATGAAGAAAGCAGAGTTTTACATGCTTCTTATCAGATTAAATTGAGATCCTTCTGCCCTTAACTTTTTTAAAAATTTTCTTTAAAAAACAGAGGCATACAAAGTTAAATCCATGGATTTACTTCTAATTATTTTTGTTAGATATTTTAACTTGAGGTTATCTGTTTGTATATAAAAATATCTTTGTTTCATCAAACTTGTTTCAGGAAACCTGATCCTGGGTGAGATGTAGTCCCACATTTCTATGAGAGTTAGCAACAAAAAAGATCATATCAATTACTTGAAAGGAGGAGTGATAATATGAACCAGGTACAATAAACATTGAACCATAGTTTTTTTTTTTATTATTGTTTTAGGAAATAACAAAATGATTTGTTAATTTACAATTCATTTTAATTTTCACTAAAATATTGTAAAAATGCAGGAAACTGGGCAAAATTCATGGTTTGTTCCAATTATTTTTCCATGATGACTATAATGAGTAAACTGATATCAGTGAAAATTACCATATTTTGAGACTAAATGTATTAAAGGGTTTCATGGTAGTTTTCAAAATAAAGTTGAATAACTACTTTAAGGTATATGATATAAGGGCTTCCATTGGAGTATGGGGTATTTGATGGGGTCCATTTTAAATCTTACATTCTCTGATTCTGTGATTTTTAAAATGCTACTTGACCTAGAAATCTGTTAATATTCCTTTCAACACATAAATTAATTATGTTTATGTACAGAATTTTAAAAAAATTAGATCTAGGGGGGCGGAGCCAAGATGGCGGAGTGAAAAGGTGACTTTCTGCCTCTCCTCCGATCTTCTCTCAAATCAACAATAAAATAAGCCTCCGAACTGATCTTCAAGTCAACGAATTCAGAAATATTTGGGCACAGCTCTCTGGATAACTTCATATCAGGTTAGTCGGACTCGGACAGAGAGATAAATAGATGACAACTGCGCAGGCCAGAAGTGAGGGTGGGACTCAGCTCAGCTCATCTTGGAAGAAATTCCAAACTCCAAACTCCAAATTCCAAACACCTGGAGTTTATCTGAGGCACTCGGGACACTCTGCCCTGATTGGGAGCAGGTGTTCTGGCAGACTTGCCTTGTTTAAGGAGTAATTCGGACTTAGTCCTAGCCCCCACCGGCCCAGCACCTTAAGTCAACTCGCCAAAGTGCCCCAGGGCAAAGCTTTTTGCAGCCACCACTTTTTTTTCCCTACCTTAAAGAGATATCCACACTGTCTAAAAAAAAAAAAATGATGAAGAAGCAAAAGAGACCTCTCACCATAGACAGCTTTTATCAAGGCAAAGAAACGACCCCAGAGCCAGAGGTTCCTTTAGACAAAAATCCAGAGAACATCAGCCAGGACCATCACTGGTCCCCTTTTCAAAAGGCCTTTCTGGAAGACTGCATAAAGAACCTCAAAAGAGAGCTGGAGGATAAATGGGAAAATAAACTGAAATCAGTGCAAGAAGAATATGATGCCCTGCAAAAGAGATATGAAAAAGACACCAATTTATTAAAAAATAAAATTAGTGAAGTGGAAAAAGAGTGCAATGAACAAATTGGCCAGTTACAAAAGGAGCTTAAAAAGGTAACTGAAGAAAACAACACTTTAAAAATAAGAATTGAACAAATGCAAGTGAATGACTCACTAAGACTTGAAGAATCAGTCAAACATAAATAAAAAAATGAAAAATTAGAAGAAAATATGAAGTATCTCCTGGGAAAAACAACTGACTTGGAAAATAGATCTAGGAGAGACAATCTAAGGATTATTGGACTTCCTGAAAGCCATGATGAAAAAAAAAATCTAAACACTATCTTCCAGGAAATCCTGAAAGAAAACTGCCCTGAGATTGTAGAATCAAAGGCCAAAATCACCATTGAAAGAATTCACCGATCACCTCCTGAACGAAACCCCAAAATTAAGACCCCAAGGAATATCGTGGCTAAATTTCAGGACTATAGCACCAAGGAACAGATTCTGCTAGCAGCTAGAAAGAAACAATTCAAATACCGAGGTTCAATAATTAGAATCACACAGGATTTGTCAGCTTCCACACTGAAGGATCGAAGGGCATGGAACCAGATATTCCGAAGGGCAAAGGAACTTGGATTACAGCCAAGAATAACCTATCCAGCTAGAATGAGCATTATCCTCCAGGGAAGAAGATAGTCATTCAATGATATAGGTGAATTTCACCTATTTCTAATGAAAAGACCGGATCTGAACAAAAAATTCAACACCCAAACACAGAACTCAAGAGATGCATAAAAAGGTAAAAAGGAAAGGTCTCTTGAGAACTTTATTTCTACTAGGGAGATACTCAAAGTTTAGGGGTATAATTAACTAGATATTACTTTGATAATATGAAAAAGAGAACTAGAGGGGAAAATGTCATACTGGGTAAAAGAGGGAAAAAGTGGTAAAATAAGATCTAAAAAA
>JAJPUD010001282.1:92697-120416 GCA_023553655.1 Myrmecobius fasciatus
TCTCTCTCTCTCTCTCTCTCTCTCTCTCTCTCTCTCTCTCTCTCTCTATCATGTTCTTCTGGAAATTGTTTAGCATTACTTCACATATGCTTTCTTAATAAGGTTTGGGGATGGATATGAGGGAAATAATCTGGAACTCAAAAATTTGAAAAATAAATGTAAAAATTGTTTTAAATGTAACTGGGAAAATATTAAATCAATAATTTTTTTAAAAGAAAATGAAGAGCAGTGGTTAGAGCACCAGCCCTGAAGTCAAGAGGACCTGAGTTCAAATCTGGAATCAGACACTTAACACTTCCTAGCTGTGTGATCCTGGGCAGGTCACTTAACTTCAATTGCCTCTGAAAAAAAAAAAAAAAAAAAGGAAAAAAGGAGGAAAACTAAGAATAAAAAACAAGCTGTCAGAGTGGAGATAATAACGGAATAACAACTGATCAGAAGGAGATTACAAGGTACCCTTTCCTGACATTGATTAGCAGGTGTACTGACCATAAGCAGTTCTGGATCACAGTGCTGGAACATAGGAAAATAATTACTATCAGTTATATATATCAGAAGATCTAGTTATAGATATGGGGCCAAGAAGAAGGCTAGCATTTGTGGCTTCAGGAATCAGGGAACCTGATCACAGTTTGATGGTCAAAAAGACACTAACTTGTGGCTATAAGGAAGAAGGAGCCCTTCCTTGTTAAAGATCAGGAGATTACTGATGACAGTTTTCTGTGAAGTAAATGACCATGAAAATAACACATGAAAGCCTAAAGCTTGACACAGTGGTTCCCCACCTCCAGGTAAAGGGAGCCCAATTTTTTAATTAATTAATTTATTTTTAATGCACATTGTTCTATGAATCATGTTGGGAAAGAAAATTCACAATAACAGGGAAAAACCATGAGACAGGAGAAAAAAAGAGGAAAAAAAAAAGATGTGAACACAGCATGTGTTGATTTATATTCAATCTCCATAGTTTTTTTTTTTTTTTTTTTTTTTTTATGGACACAGATGGCATTTAAAGTCAAAAGTCTAATGGGATTATTTTGGATCACTTAATCATTGAGAAAAACCAAGTCTTTCAAAGGTGATCATCAAATATATATTTTTTTTTTGCTTTTTTTTTGCTGAGGCAATTGGGGTTAAGTGACTTGCCCAGGGTCGCACAGCTAGGAAGTGTCTGAGACCAGATTTGAACTCAGGTCCTCCTGACTTCAGGGCTGGTGCTCTAACCACTGCGCCACCTAGCTGCCCCTATCATCAAATATTCTTGCTGTTATTATATACAATGTATTCCTGGTTCTGCTTGTTTCATCTCTTTATGTAAATCTTTCCAGACTTTTCCAAAATCAGCTTGTTCAAAATTTTTATAGAACAGTAATATTATATTACCTTCATATGACACAGCTTATTCAGTCATTACCAATTAATGAGCAGCCACTCCTTTTCCAATTCTTTGAAAACCACAAAAATGAGCTGATACAAATATTTTTGCACATGTGAGATCTTTCCCCTCCTTTATAATTCCTTGGGATACAGATACAGTAGTAGCATGGCTAGGTCAGAGGGTATGCACAGCTTTATAGCCCATTGGGCATAGTTCCTGATTCCTCTCCAGAATGGTTGAATCATTTCACAACTCCAACAACAATGCATTAGTGTTTCAGTTTTCTTACATCCCTTTCAATATTTGCCATTATTTTTTTCCTGTCATCTTAGCCAGTTTGAAAGGTGTGAAATGATACCTCAAAATTTTTTAATTTGCATGTCTCTAATCAATAGTGATCTAGAGAATTTTTCTATGACAATAAATGGCTTTAATGTTGTCATCTGAAAATTATCTGTTCATATCCTTTGATCATTTATCAATTGGGAAATGACGTATTTTTATAAATTTGACATCGTTCTTTATGTATTTTAGAAATGAGAGCTTTATCAGAAACACTAGTTGTAAAGCTTGTTTTCCCAACTTAATACATCCCTTTAAATTTTGCTTCTATTGGTTTTGTTTGTGAAAAAAACTTTTTTAATTTAATGTAACCAAAGTTGTTCATTTTGCTTTTCATAATGTTCTCTAGTTCTTCTTTGGTCATAAATTCCTCTCTTCTCCAAAGATCTGATAAGTGAATTATTCCTTGCTCTCTTAATTTATTTATGGTAGCATCATTCATGTACCTATTTTGACCTTTTTTTTTGCCATGGGGTGTGGGATACAATTCTATGCCTAGTTTCTGACATGTTATTTTTCAGATTTCTTAGCAATTTTTGTCAAATAGTGAGTTCTTATTCAAGAAGCTGGAGTTTGAGAGGTTATCAAATACTAGATGATTATAGATCTTGATTATTTTGTTCTGAGTATCTAATCTAACCTACTGATCCATCACTCTATTTCTTAGCCTGTACCAAATGGTTTTGATGACTGCTGTTTTATAATGTAGTTTTAAGTTTGGTACTGCTAAGCCACTATCCTTTGTATTTTTCTTTCATTAATTCCTTTAATACTCTTGATGTTTTGCTCATTCAGGTGAATTTTGTTGTTGTTTTTTCTAGTTCTATAATGTTTTGGCAGTTTGATTGCTATGACACTGAACAAGTAGACCAATTTAAGGAGAATTGTGACCTTTATTATATAACTTGGCAGTGCCCAATTTTAACATGAATTTTAAAGTTAAAGTCAAGAATAGTCAGAGAAAATGGGCAAAAATCAAAAGATGTAAAAGAAAAAGAACAAACTTGAAACCCACAAAACATGTTGACAAGAAGACAAAGACTTAATCTTGTAAGACACAAGCAAACCCTCAGAGAAAAATGTCAATTGCATCATAACACAAGAAATCATGCAAGACTTAAAGAAAGAGATAAAAGTGATAAAAGAAAAATCATTTTAAAAAGAGTGAAAGAGAATTAAGAACTTGGTTAAGAAGAAGCACATAACACTAAAAAAATAAAATAAAATTTGCCAAATGTTAAATGAGGCACAAAAATGCACTAAAGATTTCTTTAAGTAGAATTGGTTAAGTAGAAAAGGAGGTATACATACTAATTGTAGAACTCCTTAAAATGTAGAATTAGTCACATGAAAAAAGAGAAATAAATGTGAAAAGGTGCAGATCATCTTGTACAGTAACATCTATGTTATAATGATGATCATGTGTGAAAGACCTGGCTTTTCTGATCAATATAATGATCCAAAACAATTTCAGAAGATTCATGAAGATAAAAAGCACTATCTACCTTCAGAAAAAGAATTCCTATGCAAATTGAAGTATAAATCTCTCTCTCTCTCTCTCTCTCTCTGTGTCTTTCTCTCTCTTTTTCTTTCTCTCTTTCTCACTATGTATATGCACCCATATATTCATACATATATATATATGTGAATACATATAATATATGTATATGTATATATATATATATATATATATATATTTAAATCTATAGATATAGGCATATACATATAATAGTGATATGACTAATATGGAAATACATTTTGTATTATTTCACATACATCAATCATATTTTTTTTTGCATTTTTCAGTGGATGTGAAAATTGGGAGAAAGAGAATCTGGAACTCAAAATATAAAAAGAAAAGAATGCTAAAAATAAATAAAGTTAAAAAATATCGAGGGCTCTCCAAAAACAGTTTGCTTATGTGAATTATGTATCTATCAATGTTTATGATTATCCTTGTTGTTGTTGTTGTTTGTCCTTTGTTTTCAAAGACGACTATGACATCAGAGAGGTGATGCCATGATAGGGAAATGAATTGGATTTTAGGGAGAGAGGGCTGTGCAAGGTCATCTGTCTCACTTTCCTGTCCAGAGTCATCTGGGTTCAGGAACAAGATATGCATGAAGATGGCAAGAATTAAAATATATTATCATTAAAAATAGTTTTAACATTTTAAACCTTCTGAAAGTGTCTCTGGAGTCATAGAGATGCCTGAACAAGTTTTAGAACTTCTATCACAGTCCATACTGCCTCAAGAGTAGGCATAGAATAAGATGTAACTGTACTCCACTATTGACATAATCCCATGTGGATACTGGTCTCCACCAATCAAAAAGGGATCTATGCTAATAGAGATTGGCATGAGAGTTGTAGAAATCAATCTAACAGGGATAGGAGAGGAGCCCCTTTGAGCCCTGAACCATTTGGGTAAATGTTGATTATGATGAAACATGCTAACTATAAAGTAGCAGAGAATAGGAACAAACTGGGAGAGCCAAGACTGGCTTACTCAAGTGAGAAAAAAGAAGATAATCAGTAAAACAGACCACCTACAAGTATACAATTTTAATACCTGAAAAGGCTCTTGGTATAGGGTGGAAGGATAAATTACTGAAGAAATATTACAGAAGGAAAACTAAACAGACATAAGTAAGTACCAAAGAAATGAGAACAAAATAGTGATTGCTAAAAGGTGGAGTATAGTGGGAGAGAAGGCACTAATTTTTTCAGGTGATGGTAAAATGTGGCATGAAACTTATATGCAGACCAATAAATAACCCATAAAAATGCTCACAACCATTAAGGAATAAAGCTGGAAATGCCATCTGCTTTGTTTTTGTGCCCTATTGTCAATTTTCAAGACTGCCTTTGACATATACTTAAACCTGATTTCATTTTTATAATAATGCTTAGGGATAGAGGAAATACACATTATAATTTCTTCTTGGCCATGCTCATTTCCCAAGGAGGGACACTGTGGAACCCCTCACTTTCTTAATAATGATGGCTCAATGAAAGTTATATATCAAAGACTACAGATTAAGCACAGTCTTGCTATAGCACATGTACTTTAAATGTTTTCTGAAATTTAGAGATTAGTGGACTGACTCCAATCTATTAAACCACAAATGATTTTCCATTGGATCATAAGTTACTTAAAGGTAAATTTTTGTTTCCTGAGTTCTTCTCTGGAATGAATAAAAGTTAGTTTTACACATTAATTCTTAAATAAAACTTTACAAATTATAAAGATAAAATCTGTGATCATCTGGCACATAGCCAACAAGGAGCAAACTTCTCATGTATTTCAAGGTCAGTACTAAAATAAAATTCATCACATGAAGTAAAATCTTTTTTCTTTTATTTTTCATGTACTTACATTGATGTCTTCCAAATCTAAGTTATTTAGAATCACATGATTACGTTTCCAAATGATAGGAGGTCTCAGGGCTCCTTGAATGGCACAGGTTAGCACAGCACTCTGTCCAACTGTTGCTGCTGTGATGCTCAGTTTCTGATCTTCAGGCAGACTCAATTGGATAACCTCTGTAAAAAAGATGTAGTGTTGGCAGTGTTAATGAGTACATGGTTCTACAAGGTTAATTAGTGCAGGGTTTATGAATACTAGTAATTAAGCAGCTTAATTTGAATCAAAGGGAAAGGCCTTCAAATGAAATATAGAGATAATAGATTATTTTTTAAAGGTCAGTCAGTATGACACTCTAATTTAATTGATAGACAAACTCCATCATGAAGCAGAGAACTAGTCAACAAGAAATGCATTTCAGATGTATAGAGTTATAATAAGCCTGACAAATTGCACTCAAAAGAGACATAAATTATGTAACTATCAAATCTACATGTTAGTGTGTTATCCACATTGAAATCAAAATGATGTTGTTTATTCACTGTTAGATTTATGTGATAGATAAGGTGAGATCATTGCTGGCTGACTTAGTGATTACTGCTACAAGTGAGTGAATAAAATGTTTCATGATGATGGGAAACACAAATCGACTTGAAAAGAATGAAAGGTGTTTGGGTAATCAAAGGAATAGAGGATAAATTTTATTTGCCAAATAGTCATGAAAGCCAACACTCTGGTCCAAACTTACTTCAGTTATTTTTGAGAAAGTCCTTTTCTTCCCCAAATTTTATAACTCTATAATATATCAGATATTTTCCCTTTTAGTATGATCTTTTCTCATCAATATTGCTCCATGCTGCTGCTTTTTAAGCATTGTGAATCTGAATTACTTTTGCTAAGATAAGAGAATTTAGAAGATACAATACAAATATCATTGTCCTCAGCAGTCAATACACAAATAGGCTTATGATCTGATTGAAGTAAATATTCCCTTTGCTAATAAAGGTATCAACATGTCCATCTCTAACGACACTTTTGTATATATTTTAACATGACATTCTGGGTTGTTCCTTGTTTTGTTTTTGATATGAAATGGAAACCAATAAAACATAGAGGATACCCACTGGTTAATGTTAGCCCTTGCTATATAAATTGTCTATCTTATTTTTCATTGATTATATTCTTACCTTGATTCACTTGTGCAGGTTGTTATATAGAATATGGCAGCATTATAATATTCACCATATTACTTTTTTTCTTTTTCTTTCATTAAAAACTTTTTATTTACAAAACATATGAGTGATTTTTCTACATTGACCTTAGCAAATTTTTTTTGTTCTAAGCTTTTCCCCTCCTTCCCCCCACCCCCTACCCCTAGATGACAGGTAATCTTATACATGCTAAATATGATAAATTATATAACAAATCCAATACATGTGTACATATCTATACAGTTATCTTACTACACAAGAAACATCAAATTTAGAAAGAGAGAAGAAAAAAAAAAAAACAACCTAAGAAGGAAAACAAAATGCATGGAAATATTCACAGAAAGCGTTAAAATGCTATGTTGTGGTTCACACTCAGTTCCCTCAGGCCTCTCTCTGGATGTATATGACTATCTTCATCGCTGAACAATAGGAACTGGTTGGAATCACATCATTGTTGAAGAGAACCATGTCCATCAGAATTGATCATCATATAGTATTGTTGCTGTGTATAATGTACTCCTGGTTCTGCTGATTTCACTCAGCATCAGTTCATGCAAGTCTCTCCAGGCCTCTCTGAAATCATCCTGCTGGTCGTTTCTTATAAAACAATAATATTCCATAACATTCATATACCATACTTTATTCAGCCATTCTCCAATTGATGGGCATCCTTTCAGTTTCCAGTTTCTTGCCACTACAAAAAGGGCTGCCACAAACATTTTTGCACATGTGGGTCCCTTTCCTTCCTTTAAAATCTCTTTGGGATATAGGCCCAGTAGAAACACTGCTGGGTCAAAGGGTATGCACAGTTTGATAACTTCTTGAGCATAGTTCCAAATTGCTCTCCAGAATGGTTGGATCCGTTCACAGTTCCACCAACAATGTATCAGTGTCCCAGTTTTCCCACATCCCCTCCAACATTCGTCGTTATCTTTTCCTGTCATTTTAGCCAATCTGACAGGTATGTAGTGGTATCTCAGAGTTGTCTTAATTTGTATTTCTCTGATCAATAGTGATTTGGAGCACCTTTTCATATGACTAGAAATAGTTTCACTTTCTTCATCTGAAAATTGTCTGTTCATATCTTTTGATCATTTATCAATTGGAGAATGGCTTGAATTATTATATATTTGAGTCAATTCTGTATATATTTTAGAAATGAAGCCTTTATCAGAACCTTTGAATGTAAAAATATTTTCCCAGTTTACTGCTACCCTTCTAATCTTGTCTCCATTCATTTTGTTTGTACAAAAACTTTTTAACTTGATATAGTCAAACTTATCTATTTTGTGATTAATGATGATCTCTAGTTCTTTGGTCACAAATTCCTTCCCCCTCCACAGGTCTGAGAGGTAAACCATCCTACATTGTTCTAATTTGTTTATAATATCATTCTTTATGCCTAGATCATGAATCCATTTTGACCTTATCTTGGTATATGGTGTTAGGTGTGGGTCAATGCCTAGTTTCTTCCATACTAGTTTCCAATTATCCCAGCAGTTTTTGTCAAAGAGTGAGTTTTTATCCTCAAACCTGGGGTCTTTGGGTTTATCAAAGACTAGATTACTATTGTCATTGAGTATTTTGTCCTGTGAACCTAACCTATTCCACTGATCCACTACTCTATTTCTTTGCCAGTATCAAATGGTTTTGGTGACCACTGCTTTATAATATAGTTTTATATCTGGTACAGCTAGGCCACCCTCATTTGCATTTTTTTCATTAATTCCCTTGAAATTCTTGACCTTTCTTTTTTTCCAGATGAATTTTGTTGTTACTTTTTCTAGGTCAGTTAAATAATTTCTTGGGAGTTTGATTGGTATAGCACTAAATAAATAGATTAGTTTAGGTAGTATTGCCATCTTTATTGTATTCGCTCGACCTATCCAAGAGCACTTGATATTTTTCCAGTGGTTTAGATCTGACTTTATTTGTATGGAAAGTGTTTTGTAGTTTTGCTCATATAGATCCTGACTTTCCCTTGGCAGATATATTCCCAAATATTTTACACTATTGAAAGTTATTTTGAATGGAATTTCTCTTTGTATCTCTTGCTGTTGCATTTTGTTGGTGATACCATATTACTTTCTATTGAAAATTCAGTGAAACTTATTTTTGATTCTTTGAAGACTGACTTGCAGAACATTACCACCAGCAATAGAATATTAGTATTAAAATGTGATTTTTTTGTGGATAAATCTAAAACTTTCTATTTTCCCTAGAACAATTAAGATTGTTCTATTTTATCTGATTATGAGCTCAACTTGTTTACTGACAATATACTTCCATCACACACACACACACACACACACACACACACACACAAATACATGTAAACGCACAGAGGCACAGATGAATTGTTTTTATAGATTCCATCAATCTCTATGTTATATTATAGGCAATAGACATTCTTGTCATACTTGGGTTTTGCTTGTTCTTTCCTGTGCATATTTACACCAAATTGTTTTGAAGGATTTGGGTATTCACACAACAGATTCTATAATATTCTGATGCTTGATGCAACCTTCACAATGCCATTTAAAAAGAAAAGTACCTAGGGAATTATGTCATCTATAAGGAAGAACACTATCTTGGATTATGGGTACCCATCATTGTTGGAAAGAACATATACATCAATGAATTTACAGATCCATTTGACAATTTAGTATTACATTTCATTCAAATTGTAAACAGGCAAAAACTGCTGTAGAAGCAATTCAATAGTTCGTTTCCTCCTTCATTTCACCTCTTTTTTTTTGCTTCTTTTTTCTTAAGAAAAACATATGATTAAACATAAGCTCTTGACCAAAGCTCATTACAGCTTATTGAGGGTTTTTTTTGTTCCTTTCTCAAATTATATCTTTTGACATTCAATTTCCCAACCCCAAACTCAACTATTTCAATACAAGGTGTTTTTTTAAATCTCAATATTTTATTTCAGTGTTCAGCTAGTGAAAATATCTGGACAAAGTCCTATGCTTACATTTCATAGGAAAGTGACTGGAAAAGTTCCAGGAGTGGAGCCAAGATGGCAAAGTCAAAACAAGAAGCAGCTGGAGCTCTCCCAGTTTCCCTTGAAAACAAGCTGAAACCAAGCCTCTGTCCAGAGTCTGATAGATTGAAATCAATCTCTACTTCAAGATAGACTGAAAAAACTTCAAGAAAGGTCAGTCTCACTGGGGTGAAAAAGGGGTTCAGCTCAAGTCAGACAGAGCCTGGGAAACTAAGTGAGAGGCTCTTAATCATGGCAATTGGCAACTAAGATCCTCATCCCTGGCTCAGTAGAGGAGCAAATTGGTGGCATAGCTTCCAGTCAGTTCAGAAGGCAAAGTCTGGGAAACCAGGCTGTTTCCTGAAAAGAGCACGCAAAGCTATTCCCTGCAAACACAAGGGGGTACTGTGCTCAAAGCCAAGGTTCAGAGCTGAATAGGAAGCTTGGGACAGCAACCCCTTTATACCAGGAGCAGAACCAAACTATAAGAGTAAAATAAAATAAAATAAAATAAAATAAAATAAAATAAAATAAAATAAAATAAAATAAAATAAAATAAAAAGCAAACACCAAAAAAAGGAAAGAAAATGAGCAAGAAATAGAAAAGAACCTTGACCATAGAAAGCTACTATTATGACAGGGCAGACTAAAACATAAACTCAGATGAAGACAAAATGTCCAAAGAAGAAATATCAAGAGTGATATAAATTGGTCTCAAGCCCAAAGAGGCTTCTTGGAATTTCTCATAAAAGTTTTCAAAAGGCAAATAAGAGAGGAAAAAGGAAAAAAAAAGCAGAGAATCAACAATTTGGAAAAAGGAGAAAAAAAATTGTCTGAAGAAAATACCTCCTTAAACAGTAGAATGAACCAAAGAGAACAAGAGAAACAAATGATAAGTGAAGAAAATAATACATTAAAAAGCAGAATAGGGCAAATGGAAGGTAATTATGTGAGACAACAAAAACCAGCCAAACTAAAAAAAAATGAAAAAAATGAAAGAAAACATGAAATATCTCATTGGCAAAACAACCAACCTGAAAAATAGATTCAGAAAAGACAAGTTAAAAATAATTGGCCATCTTGAAAGCCATGATGAAAAAAGAGCTGGGACAGTATTCTAAAAGAAATGATTAAAGAAAGCTGTTCCAATATTCTAGAAACAGAGAGGGAAATACTCCTTGAATGAATCCATCAATTACCTTCCAGAAATAGATCCCACAAGGAAAACCCCAAGGAACATTGTTGTGAAACTACAAAACTATTTTCTCAAGAAAAAAATACTGCAAGTTGTTAGACAAAAACAATTTAAATATCAAGGAGCAACAGTCAGAATTACCCAGGATCTGGCAGCTTCTACAATAAAGGATCAAAAGAAGTGTAATACCATATTCCAGTAGGGAAAGGATTTGGAGTTACAACCAAGAAATAACTACAAAGTGAGATTCAGCATCATCTTTGAAGGTAGGAGATGGAGCTTCAATGAAGCAATTATTTCTATTGAAGAAACCAGAACTAAACAGAAAATTCAATCTAAAGACACAAGACTCAAGAGAACCATAGAAAGGTAAACAGGAGAAATATATATTTAAAGGTTAAACTGTTTACATCTTTAGATGGGAAAACAATATCTAACTTTTAAGAACTATAAATGTTACTGGGGCAGACAGAGAGGGACATCACATGAACTGAGGGTGTGGTTGTGAATGGGCCCTGATGTGATGACATTAAGACATTAAGGAGTGGAAAATGTTCTGTACTGGGAAAAGAGGAAAGGGGAGGTATAACAGGAAAATTAGTTTACATGAAGTGGTACAAAACACCTAGTACATTGCAGGGAAAGAAGAGAGGGATAAGTATTGTCTAAAACTTGATCTCATTAGTTTTAGCTCTAAGAGGAAATAATTTAATCACCTAGTTGGGTATAGAAATTTATGTAACCCTATAAAGAAATTGGAGTAGAAAGAGGAAAAGAAAAAAGAGAGACAATATAGAAGGGAAGGCAGAAATACGAGGGAAAATGTTAAGAGAAGGGGAAAAGGGTTGATAAAATACAAAGTAGTGGGTGGAGCACGTAAAAAAATTTTAAAAGAAGGGGGAAAGAGAGATAGAAGATAAGGTAGTGGTTGGGGAGGTAAAAAAAGTAAGAGAAGGGGGAGGAGCAATAGGAAATAAGGTAGTGGGTGGGGTGAATAAAAACATGACTGAGGACAGGGTAAAAAGAGAAAACAAAAATATATACAAGGGAGAAAATAGGATGGAGGGAAATACAAAGCTAATAATCATAAGTGTGAATGTAATGGGATGAATTTTCCCATAAAATGGAAGCAAATAGCAGAGTAGATTTTTAAAAGTCCTACAATATGTTGTTTACAAGAAACATATTGGACACAGGTACATACAGAGTAAAAATAAAAGACTGGAATAGGATTTATTATTTTTTCAACTGAAGTAAAAAAAAAAACAGGTGTAGCTATTTTAATCTCTGATAAAGCAAAAGTAAAAATAGACTTTTTAAAAGAAATAAGGAGGAAAAGTACATCTTGATATAGGGTAAAGTAAACAATGAAATAGTAACAATACTAAATGTGTATGCAGCAAGTGATAGAGCAGGCAAATTTCTAGAGAACATTTTAGTTCAGTTACAAGAAAAAATAGATAGCAAAACTGTTCTAGTGGAGGATCTCAAACTTCCCATCTCTGAATCAGACAAATCTAATCACAAAATAAATAAGCAAGAAACCAAGGAAGTTAATAAGATATTAGAAAACCTAAATAGGTTTGACCTCTGGAGAAAATTGAGACAGAAAGTGCACCTTTTTCAAGGCAGTACATCACACCTTCACAAAACTGATCATGTATTAGGGCATAAAAACATAACAATCAAATGGGAAAAAAAGAGGCAGAAATAGTACATGCTTCATTTTCAGACCACAATGTAATATGTTATATTCAATAATGGGGCATGGAAAGATGGACTAACAACCAACTGGAAATTAAATAATCTAATTCTAAAGAATGTTCTTTAGGGAAAGAAGTTCTTAGGGAAAAATTCTTATCTCTAAATAGCTACATGAATAAAATAGAGAAAGAGAAGACCAATTAATTGGACATTCTAGCTTAAAATCTAGAAAAAGAACAAATTAAAAACCCCCAATTAAATACCAAATTAGACATTTTGAAACTCAAATGGGAGATTAATAAAATAGAAACTAAGAAAATTATTGAACTAATAAACAAAACTAAGAGTTAGTTTTATGAAAACTAACAAAATAGACACACATTTGGTGAATTTGATAAAAAAGAAAAGAAAAAAAATCACCTGTATCACAAATAAAAGGGGTGAACTTACCAACAATGAAAAGGAAATTAAATTATAATTAGAAGCCCAGCACATCTGACAATCTAACAGAAATGGATGAATATTTAAAAAATATAAATTTCCCAGGTTAACAAAAGAAGAAATAAAATGCTTAAATAGTCCTATTGTAGAAAAAGAAATTGAATAAGTAATTAATGAACTCCCTAAGAAAAAAATCTTCAGAGCAAAATGGATTCAAAAGTGAATTCTACTAAACTTTTAAAGAGCAATTAATTGCATTATATAAACTATTTGGAAAAATACATAAAGAAAGAGTACTGTCAAATTCCTTGTATCACACAAAGATAGCACTGATACCAAAACTAGGAAGAGCCAAGACCTAGAAATAAAATTACACACCAATCTCCTTAATGAATATTGATGAAAAATGTAAATAAAATATTAGGAAATAGATTAAAGCAACTTATCAGCAAGCTAAGACACTATGACCAAGTGGGATTTACAGCAGGAATGAAGAACTGGTTCAATATCAGGAAAAGTAACAGGAAAACCATTAACATAATTGTCCATATCAATAACAAACCAACAAAAATCATATGATGATCTCAGTAGATGCAGTTAGAGCTTTTGAGAAAATGTGGCATCCATTCCTGTTAAAATCATGAGAGAGCATAGGGATAAAAGGAGTTTTCCTTTTAATGAGTTCTATCTATCTAAAACCTACAGCAAGCATTATTTATAATGCATAAAAAGCTGGATGCATTCCCAATCATAAATATGGTACATAAAGATAATAGGATATTATTCCTCTTAAAAAATGATGAACAAGCTGATTATAGAAAGGTCTGGAATGATTTACATGAACTGATGCTGAGCAAAACAAACAGAAACAGTAAGCAAGAATGTGCAATGATTAACTATGAAAAACTTGGTTTTTCTCAGTGGCTCAGCAATCGAAAGCAATCGCAATAGACTTTGGAATGAAATTGCCATCTGTATCTACAAAAAGAACTAAGAAGATTGAATGTAAATCAACAATGCTATGTTCATTTGCTTTTTTTCATTTTTTTTAATCTCTCCCATGGTTTTTTTTCCTATTGCTCTGATTTTTCTCTCTCAACATGATTCATAAAGCAATGTGTATTAAAAAATAAATAAACTTACCAAAAAAAAAAAAAAAACCTGGAAAGTGTTGGACAAATAAACAAACCAACTTTCTTCATAAGTGGGTTAGATGAGCAGATACAGTTTTATATACATGGCTTTTTAGCTTCAATATAATTTCTTTCACCTGTCAATATCTAACTTTGGTAATAATAGCTACAAAATGCTTTATGGTTACAAAATATTTAATGTATAATAATTTATTTGATTTTTTAAAAATTTCCTCTGAAGTATGTAATATGCATGCTACTTCAATGAAAAAGACTTCAATAGATTTGAAAGCTCATTGATGACAGTCCTCACTCTGTTACATCATGTCTAAATCTTCCCATAAATATCATATAATAGGCTAATTCATTGTGTTAAGAATCTTCATGTAGAACATTTTACATCAAATATGTATAGGAATTCATCGAGTTATCCTGGTTCTTGCTAAATGATAACCTAGCTCTATTTCTGATCATATTTCTAAACGATATATATTTAGCCAATTCTTATAAAAATGTTTTGTCACTGTTCTACTGCCTATATTTTTCCCTATTAAATCCCTGACAACAGATCTTTTGAAGACTTACAGTTTTCATTCTTTGTATATTGTGCCTTTGAATGAGTCACATGATAATTGATATAAAGAGTATATCCTTGAGAAAAATGTGTGAAGATAATCACAATGATGTTTTATATTAGATTAATCTTTTGAGCAATACTACTTACTGAAAGGTGCAATGGAGAGAACATTCTAATATACTTATTATTTGTTAATGAGTGCTTTTAAAATTGTATTTGTAGAAAAAATACAATTTAAACATTTTCTTCCAGAGAAATGCCTCATGAACAAATGTTAGTGATACACTGGTAAATATGTTTTCCTAAGCAAGTCACTTGATCTCCTACTAATCTAAGAAATTCTCAAAATATGAGTAACAGACAAGGTACAGACTTGCATTGATAAAGTAAGATTGCTTTATTCTTTATTTATTTTTAAAATATAATTTTCTTACTTTTAAGATTCTTTTTCTTTTAATTTTGACTTTCAGGTTCTCTCTATTTCTTCCACCCTGTCCTCTACACTAAGAAGGCAAACAGTATAATATTGCTATACATGGAATATTGTCCAAAGCCTATTTATATGTTGTAAAAAATTAAGAAAATTATATCTCAATCTGCCCTCAGAGTTTATCAGTTCTATTTCCTAACATACTTTTTTAAAAATCATGATTGTAGCCCCCCCAAAAAATAAAAATTATGAATCCTTTTGGAATTGCTTTAGATAATTGTTTTCATTTTTTATTAAAGTTTTTTTTATTTTCAAAATATATGCATAGTTAATTTTCAGCATTTACCCTTGTAAAACCTTGTATTCCAAATATGTTTCTTTTCCTTCCCTTACCCCTTCTTCAAGACAAGCAATCCAATATATATTAAATGTGAATTCTTTTATATGTATTTCCACAAGTGTCATGCTGGACAAAAAAAAATCAAAAAGAAAAAAATGAGAAAGAAAACAAAATGCAAGCAAACAACAAAAAACTGAATATACTATGTTGTGATCCACACTCAGTTCCCACAGACTTCTCTCTGGGTGTAGATGGCTCTCTCTATCATAAAACCATGTGGCTGCTGAAAAGAGCCACATCCCTAAGAATTGATCATCATATAATTTTATTGTTGCTGTATACAATGTTCTTCTGGTTTTACTCACTTCACTTAGCATTGGTCTCTCCAGGTTTCTCTGAAATCATCCTGATGATCATTTCTTATAGAACCATAATATTCCACAATATGCATATACCATAACTTTTTTTTTAATTTTAATTTAATTTTTTCCCTGAGGCCATTAAGGTTAAGTAACTTGCCCAGGATCACAAAGCTAGGAAATGTTAAAAGTCTGAGGCCAGATTTGAACTCAGGTACTCCTGACTTCAGGGCTGGTGTTCTATCCACTGCCCCATCTAACTTCCCCATATCACAATTTATTCAGCCATTTTCCAACTGATGGGTATCCACTCATTTTCCAATTTCTTGCCACTAAAAAAAGGGCTGCCACAAACAATTTTGCACATGTGGGTCCTTTTCCCTTTTTTATGATCTTTTTGAGATATAGGCCCAGTAGAGTCATTGCTGTATCAAAAGGAATGCAGACTTTGATAGAACTTTGGGCATAGTTCCAAATTGCTTGGATTTGTTCACAATTCCCCCAACAATGTATTAGTGTCCCAGTTTGCCAAAATTCCCTCCAGTATTCACAATTATCTTTTCCTGTCATCTTAGCTAATCTGATATCTCAGAGTTTTCTTAATTTTCATTTCTCTGATCAATAGTGATTTACAGCATTTTTAAATTTGATTCGAAATGGTTTTAATTTCTTCATCTGAAAATTGTCTGTTCATATCCTTTGACCATTTTTCAATTGAATAATGGCTTGAATTCTTATAAGTTTGAATCAATTCTCTATATATTTTAGAAATGATTGAGGATTCTGGGAAGATGGAAGGATAAGCTGGTAAATTTCAAACTCTCCTTATTTTCCCCACAAATAGAATAAATGTGTGCCTCAGCACGAAGATAAACTGGTAAAAAATCAAGAAGACTTGAAGCAGAACAGGGGTCCTCTTGATGTAGTTCCACAAGATCTGAAGAAAGCCCTGGTTGGAATTAGCCTATTAAAGTCCAAACACCTCACAGCTAGCTGGCAAAAACATCAAGTGAGGATCTTTCAGCTTAGCTGTGTGACTGGACCCTCAGCAGGAACCACAGATACTTTCACCTTTTAAACTGTTTGATGAATTGGGAAAGACAGAGTGAACCTTGGCTGATTGGGAATGCCAGGCCCAACTGTGCTGCTGATATGTAACTCTGAGAGAAAAGTAACCCACATTTGGTGAGTGCAGAAGCAGCAGAAGTGGGGCATTGCTGGCTATAGGCATTTGCAGGAGAGTGGAGCTCTTTGTTTAGGGCTTCTAGTCAGAAGGGAGATCTGAAGGGAAATTTTAGGCATATTCCTCCTACCCCACTCTTACAATGTTTACACTAATATGTGAAAGACTTTTAAAATTAAATGAGAAACACTGAGGCAAAAATAAAAAGAAAAATAAAAACCATCCAAGAAAAATAAGAAGATTATGAAGAAAAAGTTGAAAAGAAAAAAGATGAAAATGATTTTTGAAAATTAGAATTGGGTAAAGGAAAGCCAGTAAAGCTATGAGAGATCAAGAAATAAAAAAAAAAGATAATAAAGAATGAGAAAATATAACAGAATGTGAAATAGCTTATAAGAAAAATGACAGATCTGAAAAGCATATCAAGAAGAAAAAATGTAAGAATTATTGGACTATCGGAAAGTTCTGATCAAAAGGAGAACCTTGACACAATAATGCAGGAAATAATCCAAGACAATTGTTCTGGGGTGATAGAGCATGAGGGAAAAGAAGAAATAGTAAAAAAAAAAAAAAATCCACCAGTCACCACCTCAAAGAGATCCTTTATGGAAAACACACAGGAATATTACTACCAAACTTTAAGGCAAAAATCATAATTATGCAAATAAGGAACAGAGGAAGAATAGACACAGAGTCATTAGACTGGGGAGAAGGGCTCATGGTTTTGAAAACCTACTCACATCAGGAACAGGTTCAATAGGCAACACTACATATATACAAGAAAAATCTATAAAGAAATAAGGAAAGAGGAATAGGTAGATGGGGAAGCAAAGAGTGAGGGAAGAAGACAAAGGAGGGATCCCTAGATGGGGTTAGGTTAAGTAATAGTAAGCCAAGTTTTGGAGAAGAATTTAATGAAAGAGTCAGAAGGAGGAGGAAAGATGTGTTTCAAGGGTATGTGTGTGTGTCTGTATGTATGTTTATATCTATCTATCTATACATAAATACATCTTTTCTTAATTGTAGCTTGCCTAGGAGTGAGAGAGGTGTTGAAAAGGAGATATGTGTGTAAGTACACACACACACACACACACACACACATACACACACATACACACACACACACACACACACACATATATATATATATATACATATATATATATATATATTTAACTATAGCCTGTTTAGAGGTGTGGGGGAGAATAAAAGGAGGAAAAAGAATAAAGTAAATAAGGTGAGCAGCAGAGAACAAATGAATAATTTACAAGGAAGGAAAGAAAAGATGGATACTCATAAATATAATTTCTTCTACATACATATAAAAGAGAACAATTTATTTGTTTTTCCTTTTTTGGAATAGCATATGAGCTGTGTGCTATTTTAGAGCCAAGAATTACAATTCTCAGCATTTATCTAAAGAAAGCAAATTTGAATTGAATTGAAAGTATTTTTTAATTAAGTATTTATATGAACTTTTACATATGTGACATATCAGGTTAGTAATCTTTGTTTTCAAGAAGCTCATATTCTAATAAAGGCAAATAGAATGTAAATGAAAGCAAAGAAATGTGGCCTTTATCAAAACCCTTGGATGTAAAAATTTCCCCCATTTATTGCTTCCTTTCTAATCAAGTCTGCATTGCTTATGTTTGTACAAAAAAACCTTTTAACTTAATATAATCACAATTATGCACTTTGCATGCCATAATGTATAGATAAGCCAAATGTTTCACAATTGATCATCACTGCAACATTGTTGTCACTATACACAATAGTTCCCAGTTCTTCTCATTTCACTTTGCATCAGGTTATATAGATATTTCTGTGGTTTTTGTTTGTTTGTTTGTTTGTTTTTCCTGAGACAACTTCCCTGGTCTTTTCTTATAGAACAATAGTACTCTATCACAATCATATAATACATCTTTAGACATTCCCCAAATTGATGAGTATCCCCACAATGACCAAATATTTGCAACCCCAAAAAGAACGACTATAAATATTTTGGTCCAAATATGTAGATCTCTTTCTTCACTCAATAGTGATTTAGAGCATTTTATATGATTGCAGTTAGCTTTAATGTATTTTTTTTGAAGACTCCCTAATCATATAATTTAACCGTTTATTAATTGAGAAATAGCCCTTATTTTTATAAATATGACTTCATTTCCTATGTATTTTAGAAATTAGATTCTTATCAGAGAAACTTGGTATGAGATATTCTTATATTATTTTATTGTCTATGGTATTTTTTATCAAAATGAAGTTTTCCTAGTTAATGCTTTGATTTAAGTGTATTTCAAGTGTATAGATCAAGATTTCTATGCTTACTTTTTTTTTACTTCAGCTGAAGATCAGATTCTGTTCCAACCCTTTATTTCCACTACCTCCTTTTTTCTGTTTCTAATTTGACTCTTGTCCACAATATATTGTTGGATTCTAATCCATTCTGTTCTCTGCTTCTGTTTTACAGATTAGTTCCTTCCATTCATATACATAGTTATGATGATTAACTGTATGTTTCATTCTAACTTATTTTTTTCTATTTATCCTTCTCTCTCTTTTTATCCTATTCCCCAACAAAAGTATATTTTGCTTATGGCCAAGCCAGTTTTCCAAACCAGTTTCCTTATTCAAATTAAATCACAGGACTAATTCTGTCTTTGTCACTAGCCCTTTTATTGCAGCTTTCAAACTTTGTTTTACCTTAAACATGCTGGTCCTTAAATCTATTTTGCTTTCAATGGAAATGTCCTCATTTTCTTTAGTAACCTCTTACTCTTTAGAAGTTTTATGATTTCATTAATGCATATGGGTGTGTACATTTATGTGAAATATGTTTTAGTTGCTTTTTTCCTTTACAAGGAACTTATGAGTAAAAGTAATAGTAACATTTTTTAACAAAATGTAAATATTTGCAAATAATATTAGGCAAACAACATGATCCCTACACCACTATTTATAAGTGTTCAGAAAGAATTAAGCTTTGGGGGGAGGGGAAGCTGTTGATTTACCTGCTATATATAAATGATTGTCCAAATATTTTAGCTAAAAATGTATTCACATTAAGGGAGTTCAACCAATGTGTCTAGTTTATTATTTGAAATCACTCCAATATCTGATGTACAGTTTCATACTTTTTTGATTTATTGATTTCTTATTCACCATGGAAGCTCTTTATAGAAAGAACTGATTATTTTATATATAGAAGCGTGGATTAACTATCAACATCCCATACCCATGTAGTATGATGAAATAACTATGTATATTCTTAAACAACCAAAATCATATTCTGATCCTCTGATGAAAGAGCCTGATAAATAAAAATATCAGAAACAGCATTGTATTTAGCTTATATAGTAAACTACCAGTGCAGTTATGTGGTAAATGACTTAATGCTAAATAACATCCTTATTTAGTACTAAAAAAAAAACCCAAACAAACAAACAACAACAAAACAGTCAATATACATCAGCCTATTCTTGTGGCAGCAGGACTAGGACTGACTTAAACTTTCCAAAATTTGAGACTCAAGTAGCTAGTGTACTTTTGACCAAGATCTGATCAATGGACACTTGACAAATGAGGGCCTTGTAAGAAGAAATATGGATTCTGACAATGCACAGAGTAGTATGAAAGATGCTTATTGGGTGAGTAGTTTGTTCTAGGGGAAGTATGTTATTGTTTACATGTTTGATTAATAATTTGAATTCTTGCATTGAGAAGCATAGTTGTATTTTGTTTTTCCATGGCATGATATGCATGTACAATAAGTTAATTTAGTACATCCTCTATAATTTGTCTATGAGAGCTACCAATGGAATTAAGAGGTTATATGATTTGCCTATGGCCACAGACCTCATATGTATGAGTATAGAAGGACTAAAGCTCAGGTATTCCTGACTCTAAGATTAATTATTTGTCTACTATGACAGTCTGCTTCTGAAAGTGTGAGATGAAAATGTGTCCTTAAGAGCATTATTTCTTTTTTCCATTCTTAGTCCTCAGTGCTATGTCCTAAACTTAATATTTGATGAATGAATGACTGGATGCTTTTAAAATAAAATGCCTGAGGACAAAAACTAACAGAAGCAAGCATAATACCATGAATATACAGTAACTGATAAGTATTATAATTTAATAATTTATCATCAAATCCTAGAAGACTTAAGCCAGGTTGACATTTCTTTATAAAATATCATAATAGAATATCTTATTCCAAATATATAATAATGACATATGATTGTCACAATGGATAGAGAAATATTAAAAAAATCCTTACAAATAACACAAATATTTTACATACTCTCCTATGTTAAGCCCATACTAATTCTAGTCAGTGGTACTTTGAAGAAGGATTTCAAATTATAATATCATTTAGATATAAGGGACAATTTGAAATAAATTTTGAGATATAGCCTTTGGTAGAATCCCAATTTAATAGAATTTAAATTTATTTTTCTTATATAATTTAAAATTAAAAATAAGAACTATATTTCATGCAACAAATATCAATACATAATTAGACTCTCAAAATAAACAAAACTGGTAGTGTAGAAGATAGTTTTTAAGTGGTTTGTATATATGCCAAGATTTTATTTCAGATGCAAAAACTATGACAACCTATTTTAGTAGGTAGCATTATTTAGATATTATTTAGTAGATATTATTATTTTTAACATTTTTCAATACCTCAAATAACTTTGTTTTTCCTCATTTCAAAAGGACACTACACTAATGAAGTTTGCGACATGTAATCTGATTACTGGACATAGTAAATAATATAGTGAGTTAATCATATTAGTAAATTTTGTTCCTGAAATTAGTAATATACAAATTTGCTTTGCTTTTTGTACATGCTAAGTCTGGGACTATTTCCAAATAATTTAACTTCTTAATTGCACTGGCAGTTCTCAAAAATTATATATTTTATAAATGTTGTTAAGCTGCTTTGGTAGAGGAAGTTTTCACACTGGAAGTTCTCTACATTGTTGAAATTGCTAATGAATTAGTAGGGAAAGAGGGAAGACTAATATTTCTATAGTGCTGTGGCAAAAATCTTCATATTCTTGTGGCTAAGTTGATGAGGCTCTCTAAATTTAACTAGAATGCTCTGATTTTAGATATCAAATGCAAATCTATTGCTAAAGTTCTACTTTAATGATTTATTGTAAGATTAGGAAAATTAAAAATAAAAAACATGATTGTTGATATCCATGGCAATAAAAAACAAACTCTGCAAAACCTTAACAAACTACAAAAGCTTTGAACAGAAGCCAAGGAGACTTGTTTGATATTAAAATACCTTAAAAATGAAACTTTTAAACTTCCTCAAGTATTTATTTAGTCTGATAAAAACTGAATTGTGATTATGATAGATCTATGCTAATTTTCATAGATGAATATTTATGATTATCCTCATAAATACATCACACAGATTAAATAATTTCCATGAACCTAAGTACAAAACACCTCAAAAACTGCCTTTTTATGAACTGTTATACAACTTAGTTCTTTATATTTAATATGAGATTAATATGAGATCAAAAGATGAGATATTATGAGCAAAGAAAGTGCCTGGACATGACTAATTTTTCAGATATGCATTAGTTATGCTAAATTTTAAGTGTCTTGGTATAGAAATTTGCCTAATCCTATAAAGAAATAGAAGGAGAAAGAGGAAAAGAAAAGGGCGAAATAGGATAGAAGTAAGGACAGAAACACTAGGGGATAAGGTAAGACAAGAGGGGAAGAGTTGATAGGAGATAAGATAGTGTGTGGGATGCATAAAAAACACATGATTAAGGACAGGATGTAAGAGTGAACCAAAATATATACGGGGGAGAAAATATGGATGGATGGAAATACAGAGCTGTTAAACTTAAACCTTAACTATTAATGTAAATGGCTTCCCATAAAGTCTTCCATAAAATAGAAGCAAATAGTAAAGTGGATTAAAAAACAGAATCCTACAATATGTTGTTTTTAAGAAATATATTTGACACAGAAAGACACATAGAAAGTAAAGATAAAAGGTTGGAAGAGAATTTTTTATGTTTCACTTGAAATAAAAAAAAAGCAGTGGTAACAATTCTGATCTTAGGTAAAGCAAAAGTAAAAATAGATCTTATTGAAAGAGATGAGGAAAGAAAGTATATCTTGATAAAAGACACATCAAATAATGAAATAATAATGATACCAAGTGCATATGCACCAAGTGGTGGAGCAGACAAATTCCTAGTGAATATTTTAAAGTAGTTACACAATAAATAAACAATAAACCTATTCCAGTGGGGGTTTTCAATTTTTCCTTCTCAGAATCAAACAAATCTAACCACAAAAAAAAAAAAAAAAAAAAACTAGGGAGGTTAATAGGATCCTAGAAAATCTAGATATGATAGACCTGTGGAGAAAACTCAAAAGATACAGAAAGGTATACACTTTTTCAAGGCAGTACATCATACCTACACAAAAATTGACCATGTATTAGGGCATAAAAACATCACAATCAAATGCAAAAAAGCAGAAATATTAAATGCTTCCTTTTCAGACCACAATGCAACAAAAATTATATTCAGTAATGGCCCAGGGAAAATAAACTAAAAATCAATTGGAAATTAAATAATATAATTCTAAAGAATGAGTGGGTCAAACAACAAATCACAGAAACAATCCATAATTTCCTCCAAGAAAATGACAATAATGAGCAACATACCAAAACCTATAGGATGCAGCCAAAGCAGTTCTTAGGAGAAATTTTATTTTGCTAAATAGCTACATGAATAAAATAGAGAAAGAGATCAATGAATTAGGTATGCAAATAAAAAGCTAGAAAAAAGAACAAATTAAATACACCCAATTAAATACCAAATTAGAAATTTTAAAACTCAAATGAGTAATTAATAAAATAGAAACTAAGAAAACTATTGAACTAATAAACAAAATTAAAATTTGGTTTTATGGGGGGGAACTAATAAAATATATGGATCTTTGGTAAATTTGATCAAAAAAAGAAAGAAAAAATCAAATCACCTGCATCAAAAATGAATGTAAATTTATTATCAATGAAAAAGAAATTAAAGCAATAATTAGATGCTATTTTGTCCAGCTGTATAGCAGCAAATCTGATAACCTATCCAAAATGGATGGATATTCTTAAAATATATGAATTTTCCAAGTTAACAGAAGAGGAAATAAATACTTAAATAGTCCCATTTTAGAAAAAGAAATTGAACAAATCTCCAGGACCAGATGGATTCAAAAGTGAATTCTACTAAATAAAGAGCAATAAATTTCAATGTTATGTAAACTATTTGGAAAAATAGGTAAATGAGTACTGCAAAATTCTTTCTACCACACAAATTTGGCATTGATACCTAACCCAAGAAGACCCAAAACAGAGAAAAAAATATATAGGCCAGTCTCCCTAATGAATATTGATGCAAAAATTTTAAATAAAATATTAACAAAGAGATCCAGCTTCTTATCAGTAGCATAATGTAATATAATGAAGTAGGATTTATATCAGGAATTCATGCTGGTTCAATATGAGGAAAACTATTACTACAATTGAACATAACAATAACAATCCTCACAGAAATTATATGATAATCTCAATAGGTGGAGAAAAAGCTTTTGACAAAATACAGCGTCCATTCCTATTAAGAACACTAGAGAGCATAGAAATAAAGGCAGCTTTCCTTAAAATTATAAGCAATAGTTGTATAAAATCTATAGCAAGTATTATTTGTAATGGTAAGAAGATGGATACATTCCTAATAAGATAGGGGTGAAATCACTATTATTCAACATTGTACTAGAAATTATTCAACATTACTAGAAATAAAAAAAATGAAAAAGAAATTAACAGAATTAAAATAGGCAATGAGGAAATAAAACTACCTCTATTTGCAGATGATATGATGGTATACTTAGAGAATCCTAGAAAATTATCCCAAAACTTATCGCAAACATTTCACAGCTTTAGCAAAGTTGGAGGATATAAAATAAACCTGCACAAATCATTAACCTTTTACATATTACTTACAAAGCCAAGGAGCAAGAGATAGAAATAGAAATTCCATTGAAAATAATTGTAGACAAAATAAAGTACTTGATGTCTACCTGCCAAGACAAACCCTAAAACTATGTGATCACAATTACAAAACACTTCTCACACAAATAGCATCAGATCTTAACAATTGGGAAAATGTCAATTATTCATGCCTAGACTAAGGTAATGTAATAAAAATGACAACTCTGCCTAAATGGGTTTACTTCTTCAGTGCCATACAAATCAAACTGCCAAAATATTATTCTGTAGCACTAGAAAAAATAATAAAAAAAGTAATCAGGAACAACAAAATGTCAAGAATATCAGAGGAATTAATGAAAAAAATACAAAATAAGATGGCTTAGCAGCACCAAATCTAAAAATATATTATAGACCAGCAGTCATCAAAACCATTTGGTACTGGCTAAGAAAGAAAGTGGTAGATTAGTGGAATAGATTAGATACATAGGACACAATAATCAAGGCCTATATCAATCTATTATTTGATAAAAATGGCAGCTTCTGGCATAAGAACTCACTATTTGACAAAAATTGCTGGAAAACTAGAATATAATATTTCAAAAACTCAGCATAGACCTACATCTCATGCCCCATACTAAAATAACATCAAAATGGATACATGATTTGGTCATGAAGAATGATACCATAAATCAATTAGGAAAACAAGGGATAATTGTCCTATCAGATCTTGAGAGAAGGAGGAATTCATGACCAAAGAAGAACTACAGAAATACGCAAAATGCATTACAAAATGTAATTTAATTACTTTAAATTTAAAAAAAAAAAGTTTTGCACAAACAGAACAGAAACAAAATTAAAAACAAAAGAAAACACATTTCCAGTCAGCATTTCTGATAAACTCTCACTTTAAAATATATAATGAACTGTGTCAAATTTATAAGAATACAAGCCATTTCACAACTGATAAACGATCAAAGGGTATGAACAGATTATTTTCAGATAAAAAAATTAAAGCCATTTATAATTATTTGAAAAAATGCTCTAAATCAGTATTGATTAGAGAAATGCAAATTAAGACATCTGGATACCACCCCACACCTCTCAAGTTGGCTAATAAGACAGGAAAAGATAATGATCATTGCTGGAGGCAATGTGGGAAAACTGGACCACTAATGTATTTTTGGTGGCATTGTGAAATGATCCAAGCATTTTGGAGAGCAATCTGGAACTATGTCCAAAGAACTGTAAAACTGTGTATACTCTTTGATCCAGAAGTATCATTACTGGATCTGTATCCCAAGGAAATCATAAAAGAGGGAAATGGACCCATATGTGCCAAAATATTTGTAGCAGCTCTTTTGTGGTAGCAAAAATTGGAAAAGCAGTGGATGCCCATCAATTGGGGAATGACTGAACAAGTTGTGGTACATGAAGGTAATAGAATATTATTGTTCTATAAAAAGTAATGAACAAGCTGATTATAGAAGGGCCTAGAATGATTTACATGAACTAATGCTGAGTGAAATAAGTAGAACCAGTAATACATTGTACACAATAACAGCAAGAATGTTCGGTGATCAACTATGAAAGACTTGGTTCTTCTCAGCAGTTCCAAGATCCAAAGTAATATCAATAGACTTTGGATAGAAAATGCCATCTTCATTCAAAAAAAAAGATCTAAGGTGACTGAATGTAAAACAGCATATGCTATGTTCACTTGTTTTGTTTCTGGTTTGTTTTGTTTGGTTTGGTTTTGTTTTTAATATTTCCCATGGTTTTTCCTTGTTTGCTCTGATTTTTCTCTCCCAACATAATTCATAAAGCAATGTGCATTATTTATTATTAATACTAAATTTATAGGGAGGCAGAGCCAAGATGGTGAACTGCAGACAGCATTCTCTGTGAGCTCCTGAGACCTTCCCTCAGACCCAGACAAATTGAGCCTCCGAACTGGTTTTGGAGTGAGGGCGCCACCAAACACTTGGACTACAACGCACTTCTATCAACAATCTATTTTAAAAAAAACTTTGGAGAAGGTTAGCTTCAGGGGAAATTGGCCGCTGGTTGCAATGAGACAACAGCCGGGCAGAAGTCAGGGCTGCAATAGAGGGGCGGATTTTAGGCACCCAGGAAGCCCCTGGGAGATGCTTGGGCCACTTTGCTCTGCTTGCAGGCAGGTGCTTTGGCAGATCTGCATTGGTAAAGGGTGGATCGAGAGCAACTGAAAACGTGGTCCTAGAGCGAATCTAGCCCGACCAGCCTCAGACCAGAAGTCAACTCGGCAAACTGCCCCAGGACAAATTGAAATCACTGCAGCTGCTGCTGCTGCTGCTGCAGAATTTCCTGCTGGTGACTGATACCTCTGCTGAAAATTATGAGCAAGAAGAAGAGAGCTCTCACCATAGACAGATTTTACAGAGAGAAACTAGAGAAGTCCCCAGATCCTGAGATTCTGAAAACACTCCCAGATAAAGCCATAAAGGTGGAATTAAGTTGGTCTCCCTTCCAGAAGGCTTACCTGGAAGATCGCATAAAGAATCTCAAAAG
This sequence comes from Myrmecobius fasciatus, assembly GCA_023553655.1. Taxonomy (NCBI): domain Eukaryota; kingdom Metazoa; phylum Chordata; class Mammalia; order Dasyuromorphia; family Myrmecobiidae; genus Myrmecobius; species Myrmecobius fasciatus. The sequence continues at coordinate 119,932 of JAJPUD010001282.1, forward strand.
AGAGCTAGAAGAAGAATGGGGAAATAAATTGAGATCAGTGCAACAGAAATATCAAAAACTGGAAAATAGGACTGGTGAATTGGAAAAAGAAAACAATTCACTGAAAAACAAAATTGGTTAATTGGAAAAAGACAACAATTCACTGAAAAATAAAACTGGCAAAATGGAAAAAGAATGCATTGAATCAAGAAATTCAATTGGCCAGCTACAAAAGAAGCTAAAAAAGATAACTGAAGGAAATAATACTTTAAAAATTAAAATTGAGGGGCAGCTAGGTGGCGCAGTGGTTAGATCACAAGCCCTGAAGTCAGGAGGACCTGAGTTCAAATCTGGTCTCAGACATTTCTTAGCTGTGTGACCCTGGGCAAGTCACTTAACCCCAATTGCCTCAGCAAAAAAAAAAAAAAAGTTATGTTTGGGGCAGCGAGGTGGCGCAGTGGTTAGAGCACCAGCCCTGAAGTCAGAAGGACCTGAGTTCAAATCTG
>JAJPUD010001282.1:127469-147934 GCA_023553655.1 Myrmecobius fasciatus
AATCAAGACCTTCACTTCATTATTTCCCTAAAATGCTCATCAATTAATATGCTTTTAGCCTTGAAAAAAATCAAGTAAGCATATCATTTTCCTTTATAAATGAATTATTTCACTGCTACTATTATTCCATAATCAATTTGCCCTGGCTAACCTCTTTCCATAACCTAAAATGAATATTCATTAATTTTCCTCGATCAAACTTATTCATGCATTCCACCTAGCTCCTCTTGGACAACAATATGAAATTGTGTTATGTATAATGCTATCAGCATGTTTTTCACATCCTTGGAGGTCATCCGCACTCTATTCTCTTTCAAAAGTTTCTTATGCAAGGCTTTTTAAAGAAGGTATCTGTGGAGAATTCAGTGATAATTTCCATGGTGACTGGAAAATAAAAATAGGCCTTCAGGCTATTTAGAATAATAATTCTCTTCAGCAGGGACACATATTTACTCCTGAGATATTAGACAATCACCAGATAGTTTCATTCAGTCAGATATTATTTTATTTTCAATGAAGTGTTTGCACTTCCATAGAAAGAGGGCTAAAATGTTCCTCAGATTTACTATGTTAATGCAGATGTATCAGGTTTCTGACTTCAATTCACATCTTTTTGCTTAAAACTGGCTACAGATTTCCTGATAGATTAATTACAAAAGTGATTCCAGAGAATGTATCCTCTACCAACATAAGCCAACAAGTATTACGTAGCCTATGCTGTGTTTCTGGAATTATATTAGGTATTGTTATGGATGTAGAGAGAGAAAATAATAGTTAAGTTCTAACTTTTGGAAATCCAAATGAAATGTTTTTTTAATGGAAGAGTATCAAACATTTTACTTAACTCTTTTAAACGCAGAAATCTATTAAAATATAAAATATAAATAAAATGATGTCAAAATCAAGTTTCATTTTCTGGGTGATAGATACAAGGGAGTTATGCATGCATGATTTGGGTAAATGTGAAATTGATTCTTTTCTAAGTCTTGTTTCCTATGTTATTAAAAGCTCTTTGTGACTGCTAGTGACTACATTTGTAAGGTTCATTATAATAGTAAAAATGAGATTAAAAGAAAACAATGTCATGAAGTTGTGATTTTGACTAAGTATTTGGGAGTTGAATACAAGGGAGAAGAGACTCTATACTCATATTCCCTTTAGATCAGCATTAATTGAACTGGATTGACATGAACTCAAAGAAACTACTACAAGTTAAAATACATTTTCTTTGATTACCTGGGAAATAGGATAAATTCATCTAATATCTGTTTTCTTCAAACTTAATAATTTTTGAGGTTCTTCAGGGGACAAAAATTATGATAATGATAAATAAAAAGGGAAAGGAATCACTATTGCAGAGTGCTGGACCTGGAGTCAGGAAGACTCATCTTCCCCAATTCAAATCTGACTTTAGAAACTATCTATGTGACCTTGAGCAAGTCTTAGCTTTGTTCGCCTCAGGTTCCTCATATATAGAATGTTTTGGAGAATGCAATTGTAAATTATTCCAGTATCTTTGGCAAGAAAATTCTACATTCCATATCCATTAAGAGTTGAATATCACTGAAAACAACTGAACAATGACAACCATAGTGTCTATTTTGTGGCACTTTACTAAGCACTTTTACAAATATTATCTCCAGTGTTGGAGGGGATGTGGGAAGGCTGGGACACTGATGCATTGTTGGTGGAGCTGTGAACGGATCCAGCCATTCTGGAGAGCAATTTGGAGCTATGCTCAAAAAGTTCTCAAACTGTGCATATCCTTTGACCCAGCAGTGTTTCTATTGGGCCTATTTCCCAAAGAGATCTTACAGGAAGGAAAGGGCCTTACATGTGCAAGAATGTTTGTGGCAGCCCTTTTTGTAGTGGCTATAAATTGGAAACTGAATGGATGCCCATCAACTGGAGAATGGCTGAATAAATTATGGTATATGAATATTATGGAATATTATTGTTCTGTAAGAAACGATCAACAGGACAATTTCAGAGAGGCCTGGAGAGACTTGCATGAACTGATGCTGAGTGAAATGAGCAGAACCAGGAAATCATTATACACGGCAACAATACTATATGATGATCAATTCTGATGGACATGGCTCTCTTCAACAATGAAATGTTTCAAACCACTTCCAATTTTTCAGTGAAGAAAGCCATATACACCCAGAGAGAGGGATGTGAAATGTGGACCACATCACATTTTCATGCTCTTGATTGATGTTTGCTTGCAGTGTGTTTCCTTTATCTGATTTTTCTTTCTTGTAGATAAGATTTTTCTTGCACAACAATAAGTGTGGAAATATGTATACATATATTCGATTTGTCAAGTATTTTAACATAATTAACACGTAGTCGACTTCCTGCCATCTAGGGGAGGGGTGGGGACTGGGGGTAAAATTTGTAAAGGAAAGCTTTGTAAAGATCAATGCTGAGGAACTACCCATATGTATGTTATGCAAATAAAAAAAATAAAACAAAAAAAATACAAATATTATCTCATTTGATACTCACATTAACCCTGGAAAATAGGTGCTGTTATTATCCCCATTTTGTTAATAAGGAAACTGAGATGAACAGAGCATCTTTTCCAGGATAATACAGTTAGTAAATGTCTAAAGCCATATTTGAACTCAGATATTTTTGATATTAGACACAGTCCTCCATTTTATGTCAACATCAGACTGTAGCATTTATGTTCCAATTAATTTTAAAGGCACTTTTTTATACTACCCATATAAAAGAGAACTATCTAATAATGTTGCTCTGTCTTCTTTATATATTCATGGTAAGGAAAGGACTTAAAGTATCATCTAAATGTAAACTATATGAATTTCATTAGCTCTGGTTACAAGTGTGTTATGACCATTTTATACAGAAAAATGGATACCCTGAGATCTTAAGTGACTAAGAATAATCTAGCTAGTATTAGAGCAAGAATTCAAATCCACTATCTTGACACCATGTCTGATGTTCTTTCTATTATACCCTACAGCCTGATCCTTATACAGAATTTTTCCTTTCACAATGTTTGAATAGACATGCTAAAATCAAAAGACATACATGTTATTAACAAAAATAAATAAATCACTCAATGCACACACCTATTAATATGTTTTCAGTTAATTTGGTAACTGATCAGCATATTAATTAGTTCAGTTAACATGCATTCAAACAGTAGGAAATTTGATTAATCATTTTAAAGTAACTCATATTAAGGTGAGGACACGATCTTGTTTTTGTCATGGTTCTTTTTGTCAGTCTGGTGAAACCTACATCTGTTACCTTTCTTATGTGTTACTTTCATGCTAAAATATTGCTTCTTCAGATGGAGTGATTGTAGAAAATGAGGAGAATATATGATTCTTTAATGGTGATAGGAATCTTGGGAATTAAGGAGCGATCCAAATTACACTTCCATGTGATCAACATTTTCCTTAAAGAAATGGTGGATTTGGAAATTCTATGAAAGGAAACCCAATGAATATAAAGAAAAAATGTATAAAATAAAAATAATATTTTTAAAACACTAACAGCCACTTCATAAAGGAATTGGAATTTGAACTTAGCACTGAAGTAAACTAAAGATTATAATCAACAGATATCAGAAGGGAATATTCTACATGTGGAGCACATCATATGAAAAGTCATATTGATGAGCAATGGGATGTCATGTGGAAGATAAGTTTGTTTAGATTATAGAATTTTCAAATGGTACAGTAAAATAAGAAAAGTAGGTTAAGGCTAAGTTTTCAAGTGCTATAACATAAAACAGAGATCATTTTTGTTCTGGCCAAACAAGTCATAAGGAGCCAGTAATGTTTTTGAGCAAGGGAGTAAACATGATCAAGGCTATACTTGAGGAACATCACTTTGATAGCAGCATGAAGGTGGTTTAGACAAAAGAAAATATTGAAGCTACAATAATAGTTTATACCAAAGGGGAAAGTGGTTTGTCCATATGACTGCAGAAAAGATGAAGAATGCCAGAGATGGGTAGCAATGATTGACAATTCTTGATAATTAATGGGATAAATGGCAGTAGGTATTAAGGTGTCAAAGATAAATCTGAAGCTATAAACCTAGACAACTAGAAAAAGAATGTCATTACCCTTAACAAAAATAGAGAATTTCATATGAGGGATAGTTATAGGGAAAAGATATGAAATTCTCTTTTAGAACATGTTGAGTCTGAGAAAACTTCCTTTTTGACATGTCAGTTAGTGTGATGGTATGGATATGAGTAAAAAGAAAAAAAATAAGTAAAATCTAAGAGTCATCATCTAATATCTATCTCAGTGATAACTGGGATAGCTGGATGTCTATGAACTGATGAAATTACTGAGAGAGATGTAATATATAGGAAAAAGAAAAGCAGATCCTTGGCGGATACTTACAGTAAGGATGTATAGCATGTAGATGGTGATTCAATAAAGAAGACTGAAAAGGTATGATGAGACAGGTAGGAGACCCATCAAGAGAATGGTGTCACAAAAATCCAGAGAAGAAAAAGAAATAAGAAGGATAAAGTATTTAACAATGTCCTTTGATGCAAGTGATTGAAGTCACTTTCTGTCCCTGAGGTGGTATTTAAATACAGATATACTATGAAAAGCTATGATACATGTGCTTTGACAACCTGTATCAAGTTGGATGGGGTTTGAGTACAATTCTGGGAAAAGAATATGTCTGCCTTTTGAAGACTGGCTTAGTTCTCCAATAGCTTAGCCACAAGATAATTCTAACAAAGGTCATTTACCAAGCATAGCAGAGGTAAAATCTGTATCAATGGAAGGACTAACTATAGATCTTTATTATCATTGATTCAGAGATGGAAGGAGCATTGGAAGTTGCCTACTTCAAAAAACCGCTCTCCACAAATGAGGAAAGTAAAAAGTTTAACAACTTGTTTATAGTCACACATTTAATCAGAGTCATAAGCAATACTTGCACCCATGATCTTCATAAAAGGAATACACTATTTAGTTGCAATTTCATTCAGGGTGAGTTTGCTTAGGTTGCAATAAAGTGTACTAAATTATTAATGTATGTCATTTTCCAAATACCAAGTTCTTTGAATAGGATTACTTTGAATTTAGTAATATAAAAAGTATGAGAATAAATTAATATTTTTTTATTATTTCCCATGTTATTAAAGCACAATATATTACATCCCAGACAGGATGTTTTTTTGCTATTCATACAAAAGAACTAATAAAAGGAATAAAGACATATTTAAATGTTTTTGATGATATAAGAATACAGTTTAAGGGGCAAGATTCTCTTATATTTCAACTCTAGTGTTATTGATATATGGATATTCAGTATTTATTCAAGTAACTATCACACACAACCTGTTTCTATTCTTAAGTGATACCTGAATGATAATAAGAGTTGTTAGTTCCTACAATTGAAATCACAGTTTATTTCTTAAAAACCTACACAAAATTATCTTTGAAAATTTCATACAATATTGAAGGAAGGAAGAAATTTGTAAAGATTTTTAAGTTTTAAGGTGTTTCTTTAACAATTCACAGTGATTCAGAACTTGCTCAAGTCCTGTGAATGATACTGTTACACAAAAGACAGCTCTATTTAAATAAAGTGTGATGAAAACACATTGTATTATTTGTCCAAAGCATTGATTTTCCCCCATGTCAACAATCATTGTCTATACAACCAAAAGTAAATGAAGGTTAGAAAAACAAGCCTCCTGTATAAGTTTCTGTATTCAGGAAAGCATTAATATAAATTGAAATATAGGTAGGCATATTATTTGGGGGCATTGATAAGTAGAAGGCTTTTAATTCAATTATATTTAATTCAGGAGATATTATAAAACATTTACTAAGTACAAGGCACTGTGCTATGTTTTAAGCATATAAAAACAGAGACCAACCATTCTTTGCCCTCAAAGAGCTTAAATTCTACTGAGAAGACATTTTATGTAATCAGATAAGTAAATACTTAAGTATTTTGATGGACAAAAAGCATTTATCTGGGGGAGGGGCTCAGGAAAAGCCTTATGGATGAAAAAGTACATGAGGTAAAATTTGAAAGAAGCAAGAGTTTTTAAGAGCACAAGATGAGAAAGAAGAGCATTCCCAGCATTGCAGAAAGATTCCATTAAGTTGTGGGAAATGGAGTGTTGGAATATGGTGCATGAAGAGAAAGAAGATCACATTGGATGGAACATAAAGGACATTAATGGGACTAATGTGCAATAAATTTGGGAAGATAAAATGATAACAAATTAAATTAGAGCTTGAAAAGACATCTTAATATATCAGCAAACAGAATATAGAAGAAAATATATGAAGAAGTGAACATGATCAACAGAGGGGAATGTACCTGAAACAAAGTCTCTCAAAGGAAATGTGTACTTTTTCCCAATGGTCTTTGTCTTTTTCTAGACTTCTAGACTTCATCATCACCATCATCATCCCAGGTTTTAAAGTGCTTAATCCCTATTCCAAATTATTTAAAAAGACAGAGGATGTACTGATTCTCTCCATTTTTCCCCCTCTTGAATTTTGAGAAGATGAAAATTCTTTTAGGCATGAGTAACAGAATATCAGCCTACCAAGTTTTTATAGGAGAGTTCACTGGGACAGTGTTAGAACTAGGTTTATTTGATTTATTTAAGGGAATAAATGAAACAGGATGGTAGAATCACCTAAAAGAAGTCATTCCTTCATAAAGATATCTTAATGTAGTGGTGTCAATCTGGCTTATTTTGCATGTGAGAATATGCAGTGGGATAGTCTATAGACAATTAATTCTCTTTATATCTCTAGCAAATAAATGAGAGGCCCACTAAACACTAGGCAGTGAAAGCAAATAGGAAATCTTCTAGATGTTTTGAGACCTGTGTTTATAGTAAAATAGTAAATTCATGATACTTAGTTCCAGCTACCAGTTTGTCTTGGTAGGGTTGTTTTTTTTTTTGTTTTGTTTTTGTTTTTTTATGACAAACTCAAACAGTAATATATTACATCATTTTCTTGTGTAATCTACATTGATCTCTAAAGATAAGAATTATATAATAAGAGGACCACTAATGATATTATAGTTATTACTATAATAAATATCATTTTAAGCAAAGACAGCAAGTCTCCATTACACACATACAACCTTACATTAATTTATAATAATTCATCAATTCACTTCTTTTGGAGCTTGGAACTACACCATCATCCTAAGATAGCACATAGCTTCATCATTGTCAATAATCACAACAGAAGATGTCAGAAATTATGCTATTTTGACAAAGATAATCTGGAATTACCTTGGATATTTCGGAGACATAGATTGTCCGGCTTGAGCACCCTCTGAACTTAAGGGGTATGAGTCAATCAGGCACCTAAGGTCCTTTTCAGATCGATATGTCTTAGCTGATGAATACAGACCCAATTACTTTTGGGAGAAATAGTCCTTACATACTTAACCTGGATCTGTCAGAATTACTTTTTAAAGCAAAAATCATATTCATAGTGCAATGGCAAGAATGCTCGGTTTGGAGTGAGATAAGTTAGTTTTGAATTCTGCCTTTGCTTTTTAATACTTGTAAGACAAGAATATGAAAGCTATCATTCTGTAGGCTTTGAATAATATGATAACCCTTGATGTTCTATTTAGTTCTCAGATTCTTTGGTCTGGAGCTTAGCTAAAATGTCTATGCTTAGAATAAGAGAATGAGAGTTTTAGAGCAGGGCTCTTCCTTAACATCAAAATCCACATCTTCAGTTACATGGTTGCTTTTCAGGCATAAAGACTTGGATCTCTGACAGCCAGAGAGCTGAAATAGGTTTTCCTAACAAAAATAAATTTTTAGCAAATGGAGAATTAGAGTATCCCGGGTGTGTAATTTCTACCTTCTTGCCCTGGAAATGTACTCAACTGTGATGAAAAGACTAACCTCTTTTACACACTCCACCAAACATGCCTCTGGGCCCACTCACTTCCATTGTTAAAATTCATCCCTCTAAATTATATGCTCTGGTCAACTGCTGGTAGAAATAGCCCTGGTTTGAGGAATTGCATTCTTTAAGAGTTGTAAGAGACCAAATCTCACATCTTTTCCAACTCATATAGAAAAGGAATGCCTAGTATAACATATGTGATCAGGGATCATCTAGGACAAGACTCTAATACAGTTTGCTGCTTAATAAGCATTCCTTTGAGTTTTCTTAAAATATTAACTTAAATGGAATCCAAATTCTATTTTATAAAACACTATATATGGGTGACAAGAATTTGTATATTTAAAGTTTTTGTGGTATTTAAGCTCTCCTGTGTATCTTCCCTGAGCTTATAGTTCATTATTATTAACTAGTAGATATCTATTAACTAGCAGGTAATTTTAATATGTGTAAAAATAATGTTTCCCCCTCCAAAACCAACTCCTTTTTTCTAGCATCTTACCTGAGTTCCAGACCAAAAAATCTGAGAACTAAGAAGGACATCAAGGGTTATCGCATTTTATTTTATTATATATTAACTCTTCTTAGCCCTTTCCTGCCAGCCATTTCATATCCCATCAGTTAACAAACCTTTTTACCTCTCTTCATAACATTTATCATATTTGTATTCCACTGTAAATGGTTCATTTGGACTACTTGTGTCTGACTTGTGGTAGAATCTTCTGAGCTTATAGTGGTCTGATTAGCTAGAGTTGTACACACTATACCTTTACTCCAATATAGTAATGCCATTTTGGTCCTCTTCAAGAAAAAAGAATAACAATCAACCATATCTGTATACTTTTCCCACCATCCACTGCTTGAAGTCCCCTCATTCATTTCCATGCATCTAGCTTCTCCCTATTCTCATATATAACTCACACTGCTACCAAACTGATACTTACAAAGAACTCATCTGACCCTGTCACTCCCTTGTTCAAGTATTTCCAATAGTTTAGTGGTTGTCCCTCTGATAAAATATAAACATACTTTGCTTCACATTTATACCTTAAACATTCTGACTCTTAATGATTCTAGATATTTTCCATTTCCTTTTACAGACTCTGTGTTCTATAAAAATGTTTTACTTGCTAGTCTTTGTATACGACATTTTGATTGCCCATCTTCATAATTCACTTCTTCCTCTGAAAAACCTTAGTAACCCTATTCAAGAGGAAAGGAAGGGCGGGGCAGCTAGGTGGAGCAGTGGATAGAGCACAGCCCTGAAGTCAGGAGGACCTGAGTTCAAATCTTGTCTCAGACACTTCCTAGCTGTGTGACCCTGGGCAAATCACTTAACCCCACCTGCCTCAGGAAAAAAAAAAAAAAAGAGGAAAGGAAGGGAGTAGTAAACAAAACAAAAGTAAATAAAATTAAATGTAACTAAAAAATTAAGAAAAAAGCTGACATAAGTAGGATACAAAAATAAATTGGAAAGAATAAGTTGATGATAAATTATTAGATATAAAAGGAAAATAGAATTATCATGTGGCCAGAACAAGAATAAATGAATATATAGCCCATGTGCTTCATTTTTTATTTTATCAGTTATATTGTTTGCATTTTGCATTTCCCAAATCATTCTACTGTGTTCCTTTTAAAAAAATCACTTAATAAATTTACTTGATATTTAAGTTGTATCTCCAGATTTCAAATAAAGTAGATTGCAAATGTGTATATATATACATATATATACATATATATACACTATACTTATATATGTACATACATATCCATATCCATATATAAGGATATATGTCTCCAACATGCACATATACATATATTGATTTATAGGCTTGTATAGATTGTATTTGTATAATATTAAGTATTCTAAAATATTATATATTATAAAACTTTTTTATATTTGAGAATTAAATCTTCTATAATTATTTAAGTGGGATGATAAGTAAAATAAGAAAGTTAGCTAAAATTCTGTGTAAAACTCAAATCTCCAAAATGAAGAGAAAGTGTCTTTTTCTTTCAATCCCTGTCTTCTGTCTGTCTCTCTTTCTATGTGTGTCTATTTATCTGTCTTTTTGTCTGTATATTTCTCCTCCCAAAAAAATTTGATTCCAAAATAAATAGATTATGGGGCAGCTAGGTGGTGCAGTGGATAGAGCACCAGCCCTGAAGTCAGGAGGACCTGAGTTCAAATGTGGCCTCAGACACTTAACACTTCCTAGCTGTGTGACCCTGGGCAAGTCACTTAACCTCAATTGCCTCAGCAAAAAGAAAATAAATAAATACATAAATAAATAGATTATGTGTATGGTCCTTTTACATTCTTTTGATTCCAGAATTTAGATAAATTAATACTTTATGGAAAGCTTTTAATTAAACCAAATTTTCAGAAGGTGACCAAAAATGCATTACTTTCAATATCCCAAATGAATTATTAACTAATCATTTATTATTTTTAAAGTAATATCACAAATGATATAAAAAACAATTGTCACTGAATAAATACCAATTAAGTTTCATATAAAGCTGGCATTAATCCCTTCCTTAGATAAAAATCACCGCCAAGAACATGTAGAGATTCTTCCGTATTTTCTTGTCTTCCTAAAAACAATAATCTCTATGACTTTATCATCATTAAATCAGATCATTCTTTTTTGTCTAATGTGTTTCAGGTGGTGTGCAAGAATTGTGTTTCAGTATGTTTTGGAAGCAAAGTTTGTTATGTCATAATTAAAGTATAATGCTTAAATAAGTAGTTTGCTTTGGAGAACAAATGTTAATCTTCTATATCTTTTTATTTTTTGAAGGTGTGTCATATAATTCAAAAATTACTGGAGACTGGAGAACAAAATCAAATGCAAAAAACAATATTTTAGAGAAATTGTAAATCCAGAATCCAAAGAAGCTAGGTGGTTCATTGAAAAGAATGCTGATCTTGGAGTCAGGAAAACAAATTTGTTTTCAGGGGCAAATTTGGCTTCAGACATTTATTAGTGAAATTATTATTATGTCTAATAATAGACATTATTATATGACCCTGAGCCAGTCACTTAATCTGGTTTGCTCATCTGCAAAATGAGCTGAAGACAAAAAATGGCAAATCATTTTAGTAAACTGGTTAAAAACTCCATATGGGGTCATGATGAATCAGATATTAGTAAAACAAAGGAATAGCAACAAAACCAGAATCATGATATCTTCTAAAATAAGGAGATGCTATCTCAAGGGAAATTTTTAGAAATTATGAGTATATTGAAATTTTTGACTGTGTATAATCAATCCTTTTCGAATTGAGAGATCAAAGAGGTATCTCCAACATACACACTGAACTTCCCCTTCATATGTGACAAGTGACATTTGATATCTTCTATACAATACAAGAAATTCATGAATAAGGAAATTTCATAAATTTTCCAATATCAACAAATGCATTATCAGAAATCATAGGTAATCTATTATGTGTTTCCAAACTTAGACCAGACATTACAGAATTTTTTGAGGGCGGGGGAGAAATGTAGTGAGAGAATTATCATTTTAATTGGGGAATTGATGGAAAAAAATTTTTAATTACTTAGGGTGAAAAAGAAAGATATGATGATACTTTTCAACTGAATATAATAGTCTTCCACTTGCTGTGCAAAACAAGGAAGAAAAGGCAAGCAATTATGCACTTCTTATGTGCCAGGCACAGTGGTAAATACTTGTGTTGCAAAGTTACAAAGATAAGCACACATAAAGATAGTCTGTAACCTCAAGGACCTTGTCCTCCAGTGGTGAAAAACAATGCATATTAACTCATAATATAATACCTCAGAATATTAACATACAGTGAAAGAAAAGAAGCCCACTGTATTTAAAGAAGTTGAAAGTTTGAGTGAATTCTTTGAGAAGCCACTGGGAATAAAAATAAGCATTAGATTTAGCCACACACAAATTTCACAGAGTGATTAATTACTCCTTTGAAGTAATAAAGAACATTCCTGGTAATGAATTTTAAGCAATATCACAAACACTTTTCCCACCACCTTTGTGAATTGAGAAAGTCTTGTTTTGTGACGGCATCCATTTCTTTATGTTTCCTATTTAATAAGAAAATAAGCATCTTATAGTTTCTTGTTTGCCTTGTAAACATGATAAATCTTATAGAAAACAAATTCATTTTTCAAATGATAATATTTTAGTCACTTTTACAGTTTAAGCTGTAACCATTCCCATGCATTAACAAAATAAAATTCTCAATGTACAAAAACCTAATCTAAGGCAATATGAGATTTCTTTAAGAGAAAAACGTTTTCAGATCTTTAGGATACCTTTGCATTACTAAAGAACTGTCACTGTTTATGAATAAATACTTATAACAAATAGTTCCTGTGTTTTAATTCTGAACTTAGTGTCTGAATACTGATTCTCAAGGACATAAATGGGGTAAAACAACTAGAATTTTGTCCCAGCATACTGAAGTTCTGGGTCACCTAAACAATGGAGTTCAATACAAAGCAAAACAATTGAATTAAAATTGGAAAATTAAAGATGCCTTGCTGGAGTAATACCAGCTTTCCAGCTGTCTAATCATATCTCCATCGATATTCTAGCAGTAGTGTCCCAGAGCTTTTCTTCCTACAGTGGGGGCTTCATGCCATCAGTCCAATACAAAGTTTATTATTTCTGACCTAGTGAACAAATTATAGCTCTAGTGAATCTGAGGCCAATTTTAATTCTGAGGATCCATCACTATGATATTGATAAAAAAATTCTTTAGAGTTCTTGAAGTTTAAAAAAAAGTGCACCTAGTAATCAATTTACAATCAATACTAATTAATTATCTAATCTGTAAGCCATGCAAGGTACTAGGGACTGGGGATACAATTATGTTTTTAAATGAAACAATCTATATATTTAAGGAACCTATTGATATCAATAAGCAATAGTTATTTAATCAAGTCATTAAAAGAAACATAATAATTACTAAATACTACAATATAGTTAATATTTATATCTTGTTGTTCAGTCGTTGTAGTGATGTCCAACTCTTCACAATCCCATTTGGGGTTTTCTCAGCGAAGATCCTAGAGTGCTTTGCCACTTTTTTCTCCAGATCATTTTATAGATGAGGAAACTGAGTCAAACAGAATTAAAACTTGCTTATGTTTATACAACTAGCAAGTATCAGAGGCTGGATTTGAACTCATGAAAATGAGGCCTTTCTGATTCCAAGTCCAGTTTTTATCTACTGTATCACGTAGTACCCAACATATGTCTGGGCATCCCTCCCCTATGTAGTAAAATATCTTTCATCAATCTGACTGTGAAATTCACAAAATTTATAGCAAACTAGGAATACTTGATCTCACATCCACTTGTTTCATGATCATTTATTTATTAACACTCAGGCCCAGCTATATTCCAGAACCTCAAAGTTTGAAGTGACTTTAGAGATCATTGACTGGAGGTATTCATTCTCATCTACAGACAGCATCGTTAGTACAAGGTCATCTATTTGTGACCACATAGTTTTCTCTCATTTCTCAAGGAAAGGAACTTATTAGAATGTTTTCAATTGCTTATTTTCTGGGAGATAGATCCACACAAGTATACTGGTGGAAATATTTTTTTAAATAACAATCCAACTAAAGAAGTAGGAGTGAGTAACTGGCATCTGTGACTCTCTGACTTGCTTCACTACCAACCAAAATGCCATTGACTTATACCTAAATCCCCCTCATTACACCTTTTGGCTGAAGGAAACTATTATTGTGATGGATGCAGCATAATGTTGTGTATAGGACACCATTCTAGCAGTCACAGAGACCTGGGTACAAATCCTCCCTCAGACTGCTATTAGCTACATTACCCTTGTCACTATTATTTATCTTCTGTGTCCTTTTTTTCTCATTTCAAGAAAAAATTGTTCACCTCAAAGGACTTCCTTTCCAATCCCAGATCCACAGTTCAAGGATCTTTTTCTTTTAAATGCATATTGTGCCCTCTCTTTCACATACTACTGCCCTCACTCTCTAGGTAATTGTTTAATTTATTATTCTGATCAACTCAACAATAATAAAACAAAGAAAAATAAACACAAAGAGAACAGAAAATCTTATGAAGAAGAATCATGTTGAATTTTTAAAAGGTCAAGGGCATTTAGCATCATTTTAAGTGATGTAATGAGAAGGAAAACATGCATTTATCAACTGTACAGATAACATTTGAAAAGAAGCTGTGAACCTGGAAAAAGTTGTAGGACTGTTTCAGAATGATGGGAAGCAAGAAATGGGAAAACACCAAGGCAGTATTAGATTCAATTTAGATAAATGGAAGAAAATATTCTTAGGGGATATTAAGTTCAAGTTTAAAGTGGAAGACTACTGCATGGAGGACAATTACAGTGTAAAGGTGGAGACTAGAAAATACTAGTTTTGTAGCACTGATGAAGAAAAGTGAAAATGTATGGCAGACTAGCAATGACTTCGTTCTCTTTAAAAATTATGTTTGTGAACACAGGAAAAGAGAGCATACTATATGGGAATTCACAATAACAAAAAGACTGCTTAATTAGAGAGGCTAAAAAGATGAAAATGTTGATATATATGTTTGAAGGAAGGATATCAAGACAAAGGGTAACAAAAGACAAAAAAATAAAGGAAATATTGAAAAGAAGCAATAATCTAATTGAATGAGGATAAATGAAGTATGAAACAGTATTGAAGACTATTGAAAGAGAATAAATAGTGTGTCAGACGGAAGAGACCTTAGAAATAATTTTGCTATTAATGACTATTAAAAAGGAAAGAAAAATCCAAATGTCTGTAAACTTAACATGACAAAAGCTAGATACATGCTGGCCTAAATGAAAAATAATATATCATATTTATGAGTCATTTTATTAATCTCCACTATCTATTAGTCTCAGAATTCAGCTTGTTAGCTCAGTCTAATTCTAAATTTGAGAACATTTTTTCCCCTCTTGCAGGGGAAGGATGCAGGAGTTTCTTTCTTTCTTGTCTTCCTATTCTTGAACTCACCACATGATATCAATTTAAAGTGTTTTTAATACTAATAGGAAAATATTCAGGGATTTGAAATCATGAACAAAATATGAACTTTACTTTCAAACACTTTACTAACTGACAGATTTTATATGCTAATGTAAGGAAAGTTAAGCCATGATAGTTTTTGGCTCCCACCTATTTCTTTCACTGCACCTAAGCCTGCTTAGGTTAGTTTTAAATCATGTGCTAAATTTCCTAGTCAACACAGCTTCAGTTTGGCAAAGTTACTCAGGCTTTCAAACCTCAGAACCAATTTCCCAATTTTTACTCTTGGTGTACTGCTTCTGGTAGTGCAGTTTTTCTCTATGGATATCATTGCATTTGCATTTTAGACTACCTAGCAAACACTTTGTATCACCTACCTTGCCCTCTCTGACAGTCTTCAACATGCAGGATCGCCCTTATTTTCATGAATTAGAAAGACAGTTCTTTCTCTGGCCTCCAGTGAATCATCCTCTGGGCTAATGGTGAACCTCATTAATCTATAAGTTTTCCATTCCACCTTCCTAAAACCCAAAAGCTCTTAATTTTTCAAAAAAAAAAAAAAAAAACAAAAAACTGGTCTTTGATCTGCAGCTCCCAGTCTCACTAGTTTTCTTGAATCATATCTGTTATCCTTTTTACATTTGGTTCCCTCTTTCAGTTCTAATCTTATTAATATTAATACCTTCTGTGTGACCCTGGGCAAGTCACTTAACCTAAATTGCCTCAGCAAAAAGTTAAAAAAAATATTAATACCTTCTCTCCATTCAAACCATAACCACCTTAATTCAGACGTTTATAATTTCTTGAACTTTTGTAATAGTCTTATAATTATCTGAGCCCCACTTCTCCCATTTGAAATTCATGTTCTGCACAGCTATTGGGATGATATTCCTAAAGCATAATTTTGACATATTATTGCTCACACTGAAATTTCTGTAGATCCTCCTTGCTTATAGGATAAAATATGAGCCCTTTCCCCCGCCTTCTAGCTATACAAAAATCCTATGCAATCCAGCTCTAATTTTTTCAGGCTAATAATAAATTATTCTTTCTTTTGTACTTAATATTCTGGATAAATTGGCTTAGTAATTGTTCTTAATGTTAAAAAAATTTCATCACCATGGATATTCACCTGCCAGAATTACAACTGGAATATTGTTGTTCCATTCTTTGTTTTCAAAGAAGACTGACATCAAGACATTGGGATAAAATAGTGGATGATGTCATGACTTACACTTGAGTTGGACTTAAGTGAGGCAAAGTTTCATTGTCAGCCTCATTATCCCCTCTAGAGTCATCCAAGTACAGTGGCAAGATGATTGGGATTGGTATGGGATGCCATGGATGACCTTGATGTCTGACCAAATTCTAAGTGCTTTGCAGTGCATGCTTTAGCCTCTTTCAAAGCTACTGGAATAAATTGTTCTCATCTACCCATTATATCAGTGTAAGTTTTCATAAATTTGAGGTGGTCCAAATCACCAGCGAGCATGAGGAATATCAATTATCCTAAACCTGCTTTAACTTACCTGCTGAGACAGTATTACAGTATTACTGCAGTGTGGTCCCTCCACATGCTATACCTGCTTGGATCTATAGGTGAGAGTCAGATGATAGATAGGTGGACACCAAAGGGGGATGAGTAGCCCTCACATCAGAGGTGCTAGTCCTCCAAGAATACTCAGTATAGCTCTGGAATTTGTTCCCTTCCTCCACCTACTTCTTATGTTGTGCCACAGTTTCCCTCAGTTGCAGTATCAGTCTCCCTCAGTTGCTGTTTCAGTCTCCCTCAATTGCTCTGTCCCAGAATAGCAATCCCCACTTCCTGACCTTCAGAAATAATTGGACTGACATTCCAAAGGAGTTATGGAACCTCCAGACAGCCAGCCTCGACATCCCCCTTATCTGTATGACCCAGACTTACTGTCTCAGTTTCTCCAGCACACTTCACTCCCTACCTGAATTTATAACTTTAGTACTCTTCTTCCTCTCACTCCCTACCTGTCAGAATTGAATTGATAGTTTCTTTTGAACCCCTGATATCTCTCAGCTGTTCCCATCAGTTCTTTGTTTCCCCTGGGTTATGGAGATTATAAAACTCATGTTCCCTATCAATGAGGTGCTGAATAATACTTTGTATCATTCAGTAAGGCTGACATTGCTGTCGGTCTAAGTCTCTGGCCTGGACTGCGTGCTTTGAGACATGAGTCCCAGGAGTCCTGATCCATAGCTATGGATTCTGAACTCTCAATTAACATCAATAAAGCATTACCTAATTTCCACTGTGTGATACTGCCTCAGTTTCTCCCTGAGCTTTACACTTAGAACCTCTAACTTCAAGGCTTAAGTTTTACCTTGAATTGTATATTTATATGTAATTTATATAATATATAATTATGTGTAATATATGTAATATATATTTATATAATATATTTGGAGGTACAATTGATATAATATATAAATTATATATGTATATATGTATATATATATTGTTTCTATCTTTAACATCTAGTACAATATATTTACACATAATAAATACTTTTGAAGTGGACATTGTAGTGAACTGAAGTTTGAATTCTCTATTTACCTACACCAACATCTGGGACCTAATCTTTCTTTTTTTTTTTTTCTCAGATCTGCTTGGATAATTACCCCCATTCAGTCTTCAGGAAGTATCCTCAACATTCTGCATTGTGTTTAATGTTTGAAACATCTATGTTGCATATTTGTTTACTAAGCAACTTCCTCTTTGTGTCTTATCACCTTCAGTCCATTCCTCAGCTAATTGGCACAGCTGAGATAACAAGAAATCCTTTTTTGCCCAGTACATAAGCATGCCTCAAGAAACTGGCAGTAAATTTCTTTTTAGTTTTGATTTGCCAGTCAAATTCTATGACATCAGTTAAGCAATTCATAAACCATGATCCCCAACTTTATTCCCATGAGGATTGCTAAGCTGATATCCTATAAGTGGTCATGGATATCATTGAAAAAGATCTATATTATTTTAGGGCTTGATACATTAACAATGTTGACATCTGCAAACAAGAGCATTTTGAAACATTTGTCATTTAAAGTAATCTTTTTCACTCCCAATTTGGATAGTTGAGAAGGAGAATTTTTTTTTTTACAATTACTATTGTTAACTGTATTCCCCCCCATTTATTCTCTCTTTCCTTTTACCCTGTCCCTCTTTAAAGTGTTTTGGGACTGACTACTCCATCCCCTGATAAGCCCTCTTTATCACCCTCTGCTCCCTTCCCATACTTCATTCCCCTTCTGTTTTCCTGCAGGGAAAGATAAGTTTCATATTCATATTAAGTATGCATGTTATTTTCACTTTGAGTCAATTCTGATGAGAGAAAAGTTTATTCATTTCCCCTCTCTTCCCCCTCTTCCCCTCTACTATAAAAAGCTTTTTCAACCCTCTCTTTTTATGAAAGATAATTTGCACCATTACACTTCTCCCTTTCTCTTTCTCCCAGGCTACTGGCACGCAACTAGCAATCCTGAAGTTTCAAGCAACTATTACAAAAATATGCCTGGGGCAAAGAGGAGGAAAGATGCTTTCCAAAAAACATCTTAAGACAGGGCCAAATCACAGGGTCCAACTTGGGATACCACTGAGAAGCTGACACTTCAGAATGAAGAGAAAGGAAGGGCTGAGCAAGTTTATGGAAGGCATGGTTGCTAAGTCGGGAAGTATTAATAGTTTCATGTTTTACCTCTTTTCTTAAAAGCTAGATACTAAAACTATTTGTTTATATTGGATGAAGAAGTATATTTGATGTCAGTATCCTCCTAAACTTCAAAGTAATGGTTGCCTCCAGTTTATTTACAATATTATCCATGACAAACTTTGACTGTTGACAAACTTTGAAGTACCTTCTATTTGCTATTGATTTATATCACTGATGAATGTAATTTTTATTGTTTTATGCCTACCTATATTGACGATCAAATACTGATAAAAATGTTATCTCTTCAATGACATTGATCAGAGAATTTTGTATGAACTTGACATTTATAGGAGAACCATTTTGTTCTGAGGGGTGCCTGGATGTAGCTATAGCATCTTACTACATGCTAAAATTTCTGGTTTACTAAGGCTTCTCTGGGGGTCCTATGAAATTTTTGAATAATTATATTCAGTATAAAAGACACAAAATCAACTAGAATACT
Source organism: Myrmecobius fasciatus (assembly GCA_023553655.1). NCBI lineage: Eukaryota > Metazoa > Chordata > Mammalia > Dasyuromorphia > Myrmecobiidae > Myrmecobius > Myrmecobius fasciatus. Next base: position 146,605 of record JAJPUD010001282.1, read on the forward strand.
ATCCAAACAACTTATGTTAACAAATCTATAATTCAAAATTCAGTACAGTAAATCATATGGCAAAATACAAACTCAATTATCCAGTAGTCTGCAGAAGTGTGTCAGAATTCTTACTTGGTACAGTAAAGGAAGAGAAAAATCAAGGGATTTACTAGAGTGCAAAAGAAAGACTTGAAAATTAGAAGGCAAAATTGTTAGTGTCTTTGGGATTCTTAATAAGGACAAATATATGTGTATGTATGTGTGTGTGTGTGTGTGCATATATGGCAAGTCATCAGACACAAAGATCTTTACTTAAAAGAACCGTATTCCAATTACATATTCCATTAGCAATAGCATAGTCTGGGGTTTTTAATTTACTTTAGAAAGTTCTATTTATTTATTTGTGAAAGCCATAAAAACACCCTTGTGAGTTGAAACTAATAAGCATTATGGAAGCTGATGCTTTAGACTGTATTAAGCTTATATTCATTTTGTTTGCCTATTTAGAATGTAATTTAAAAGCAATCACCTCTTAAACCCACACAAAGTATCTCTTTGAAGGAGGCAACATCTTAAGCTTAATGGATACTGCCTAAAACAAAAGGGGGAAAATAAACAAATGCTGTGAGGAGATAATTTTTACTAGTTGTTTCCTACTTCTGTGGGTTTTTAGAATTCCCTTACATTTTTGAAAATTCATTTAAAATTAAAAAAGAGTGCATTTTCCCCTTTCCTCTAACAGTGCCTAAAATGCCATCTTCATTTATAAAAAATCATTTAAAAAATAAAATCAATCAAACAAACAAAAAACAACAAAGCAAAATAAAATAAAACTATGATTCAGCCATAGCTGGTTTTGATTGCACAAATAATGATTTTCTTGCTTAACTGAAAAAATACTTTTTTTTTGCATGTATAGCTTTTTATTTTACTTTACTTATTAAATGTTTTCCCAATGTACATTCAAAACATTTTTTTTACATTTGTTTAATTGTTTTTTAGTTCTAGGTTCTCTCTATTATCCCTACCAACAATTAAGAAATTACATGTGAAGTTAGACAACATCTCCATAAAAATCAAGTTGTGAAAAAAAACATAGATCTCCTCCACATTGAAAACAAAAACCCTCAAGAAAAATTAAGTTGAGAGACAGAGATAGACAGACACAGAGAGACACATAGAGATAAACAGAGATAGAGAGACAGACAGAGACAGAAAGACAGACGGGAGAGAGAGAGAGAGACAGAGACAGAGACAGAAAGAGAGAGACAGAGACAGAGACAAAGAGATACAGAGAGACATGTGTGTGTGTGTGTGTGTGTGTGTGTGTGTGTGTGTGTGTGTGTGT